>WOGR01009403.1:0-11364 GCA_015342045.1 Leptinotarsa lineolata | reverse complement strand
TGAAATCAACAATACAATTGAAATTTAAAAGAATAGCTAAAAATGGCAAATATATTCGCATCAATTTGACATAAGTCAACTTACCCATCCCGATATTCAAAACAAACTACTTATGGGGTTCTTGATGCTGAAACAGCGCACCAGGAGATTCTATTGGAATACCTAAAAATGTTTTGTGGAGAGTCCTCTAGTAGCACTTCATCTTCAACACCGGTTGAAAAAGTAGAGGAGAAGAGACAGAATTGGCTGTAACTCGCAAAGCTCATGACACGTTTTGGGATTGCTTTGATGAGGTAACAAATGAAAACAATACTAGCCAGGTTCAACGTGAAGAAAGAAACGCGGTAGCATGTGATCTCGCTTTTATCTCAAGTCAATACCAATTGATCGCAATTGTGGTGGGCAGCTAATGTTAAACACTACCCTCATTCAACAAAGTTTGCCAAAATCTATCTTTTAGCACCTTGCAGCAGTGTGTGAAGGGAAAGAATTTTTTCTAAAGCTGGCCTTATTTACTACAAGGGAAGCCGTTTGCTACCTCTTTATGCAGAGAAATTAGTACTCACCATTATTTGCCTTCAGTGCAGTATGGGTACTAATTAATTATCTAAGTTGTATTATTGTGTGATTACTGATTGTATTTCTTAAGTGATACTTACTAAATAAAGCAATCAATTACCTGGAAACATTTTTTTAAATCCAATATTCGGCCGGATAGGCGCCAGTTATGCGGTATTCGGCCGAATAGTATTTAGGCCTCCGGACACCGGATATTTGCCGGATATCCGTTTCATCTTTATAAAGCCTATAATTCCAAGAAGATATAAATAAGTATATTTCCACACTAAATATATGCCTAACACCTAAATATTTTACGTGGGGAGATACTCTTAAGATAAGTCATCAAAAATGATGTCATTCCTGTAAAGAGTAAAAGGTTTCATCACCAGTTTCTTGTATCTCAGAGATCTTCAATTTTTTCACGTGAAAAGGAAAATAATTATATAATTTTTTTCAACACCGTGGAATTTATCGAGATGCTGACCATAGAATTTCTACTCAGGTAGAGAAAACTGAATATTATTATCGTGACGACGATTCTTATGAATATTATTTCATGAAGGAGCTTTACGTTTCTTAATGAAAGGTGATAGCGGTAAGAATATCTATATTTGAATAAATATTTGCAAATTTGTTCCAGACACTGCAAACGTACCGCGCAGTCCACTTCTGAAATACAAAAATTGAATTCAAGAGTTCTCTATAGCTCACATAGAAAGTGCATAAAACGACCGAAAAAATGTATGCTAATGAGCCTACAAGGTTAAAAAGAATACAACCTTCATTATCGTTCACGAAAAACAAATAGGAAGCTAACTAGGTTTTCTCAAAGATCTCTAATAGGGCAAGTTCTGCCTCACAAATGTGTCAATTATGATGGTGACACACTTATTCTTTATCCACTCAAAAACTGCAAACTTGCTGATTGGGAGGCGCAGAAATAGTTCAACGCCAATTGTCTCAAACTTATTATTTTGAATACACTGAATACTGTTGATATGGAAAAAATCAGAAGATAACATTTTTCCAAATCATTCAATCGCAGAAGAAAAATCTGTTCAACTACTCGGTATAACTCTGGACGACTCTCCAAATTTGACATGCCACATAGAAGAATTGAATAATAAACTATTTAGTTGGCTCTTATTAGCACTCTTCCTAATACCATGTCCTTTTTCATTCTCGTATTATCTTTTGAACGTTTCTTTGGAGTAAATCTGTTTCTATTGGAAAAATATTTGTAACAAAAAAGCAGACATAATTTCTGATGCGAGATATCGTGATTAAAAAACTGGACATTATGACTCCTGAATCAATTTTAATTTTTCAGTTATTGCTAGAGGTACGTTAAAACAATCACAATCTTCTAACTAATATTCACCTCCTTAATTATGATACACATGTTGCTAACCTCCTAAGACATGCTGAGTTCAATCTGTAGTTCTCTGAAAATTATTTAGATGTCTCGCTGAGTTCAGTTCGTTTAAGAAATCGATAGAAAATTATATGATTAAACTAGAACAAATTTACGTTGAATTATTATTTGTTATGTGAATTTTAATGGAAATAAATATTTCGCATATGAATAGCCACTCGAGTAATTCCACACATCAAATTTCCATCGGTGTAAAATGCTTCTTTTTAAACGAGTGCTCGAAGAGAGCTCAGAACAAGTTGTTTCAAGATTATTCAAAAAATGATGAGAGTGGTAGAAAATATGTCAGTTTTTTTGGTATTCTGTATACTTTTTGAATGACGCTCGTAAAAAAATATGTTTTCCAAAGTCGTAACATTTTCTAAATGGGCATGCTCTATGAATATTCTACAAGATAATAGGATTGCATTAAGAATGATGGCAACAAATATTAATTTTTCCATTACTCTGATGTTTCCCTCTGGAAAAAACTGAGAAACTGAAAAGTCACCTTGAGTACCTATCCACAGCTATACAAGGACTAATAATCTACCTGTTGCAAATGGGCAAGATAAGGGATTTGAGAGTACAACATATTCAATTCCCAGGTAATTATTTTGTCTACATCCGAATTTACACACGACAAAATTGTTGGTCGTCCCTTAGCTCTAATAAGTGGAAACATAGTTCACATTATACATTTTAATAACGAAAAAGACCATAAAGCTACTTTTATTGGGACATAAACTTTTAAGAGCGCCGTAAATAATATAAAGTGTAATATTATGAGAGCAGTTGGAAATTGGAATTCTTTACTTTTACAGAGTTGTTTTTAGTCACGAGTGTTGCATTCCACTTTAAGGGATTTGATGAATAAATTGAAATTTTTTAATGAATCACTATAGAAAATTATCCCATTTTATATCATTTTGAATTGATAATGAACTTCGAGAACAGAGGAGTTAATTTGTAATTTATATCTCTACAGGTCTGAACGACTGAGGAAGAGCTATTAGTGGGCCTAGCGATTTGATTTTTCAGTGACGTTCTTTATTTTGCAGAGAAATCCGGAAAACTCATAACACCAAGATATTTATCCCAGTCTACATATTTGTGCAGAAGCAATGATGATACAAAATACACAAATCATCAAAATTATTGAATCTCTGGTAAATTTTGTTAAAAATTATATTTTGGAGACACATTTTTCTCAACAGACCTGACGTAATCAGGCTCATCAGTTCTTTTTTAAAACAAACTTTTTTTGAAACCGCTTGGTTCAATCTTGGTGGAATAAAATTGAACTAGATTAATAGATTTTTCGTACAGAGTACAACAGAAATAGTTTATCGAAACCAAAGAATACCTATATACTTCCAAGACCGGTGATCACTGATCTATCAAAACTATTTTCTGGGTTTGTTAGCCACACTTTGCATATTTTGTTTGACGTTTTGCCTACAACTACGGTATAACTCATCAAAGGTGTTTAGGCTACGGTTGCAGTGCTCTAGTTGTGCTCACAGCGCATAAAGCATTTTTATCTGTATGTATAGTAAGAACTATTTAGAGCCCTGAATATGTTGTCTTATAACTGAACAGCATCAATTGTGGAGCTTATAAAGACCGGCCAGTTCCATAAAAAATAATTTACAAATATTAGTTAGTCCAGATTCAACGAAAAGCAACTGCTTTTAATAATCTTCTCAAGTGATTATCTGAACCAAGTACATAAAGTGTTCATGTATAAGTATTTGTTTCGAAAGAATTTTTTTTTTCGTCTAATTAAATGTTTATATGAAAGTAGCTGTTTCAGAAGGGCTTTTTTCTCCATTTTGTGTCTAAAAGTTACCTCTTTGCACGATCTACACATCTATGTTTAGAGTTATAATTTTTTTAAATGATTACTTCCTTCCTTTCTTTGGAAGACTCCCACAGTTTGTTGTATCAAGATGGAGTGATAGAAAGCCAAAAACTTTCTTTTCCAAAAAATTAATCATTCCTAAAAAGATGACCCCTTCAATTCAAACAATATTCCTCTTGGCTGGGACTAATCAAATAAGTGAATGGATGTCATTACGATATCATCGATGACATAAGTAGATCAAACTTATTCCGTGACATAAAAAATCGTAATTTATGCATGAATTATGTGCTTTTTTCTTATAATATTACCCAGATTGGTACTGAAGAGTCCAAAGACAAGTGTCTTACGGCGAAACATCGATGTCTACCAGTGAGAATGGTTGAGTTCCATGTAAGTGAAATTTTTTTACATTTCAATTAGTATTTTGTGTAGAAATCCTGTGAATGATATCTGTTTCAAATCTATAACGAATGTTTGGAATACAAAATGAGAAGAAAAAAGTGTTTTTTGTATAATTCAGTGTTCATATAAAAGTATTTGTTTCGAAAAAAATGTTTCTTTCATGTAATTCAATGTTTATATGAAAGTAGCTGTTTCAGAAGGGCTTTTTCTTCCATTTTGTGTCTGAAAGTTACTTCTTTGCTTGATCTACACATCTATGTTGAGAGTTATAATTTTGCAACATTCCAACATTTTGTTGTATCAAGATGGAGTAGTAGAAAGCCGAAAACTTTCTTTCTCAATATAGAAAACGTTATTAACTTTAGCGATAAAACTTGAACCTATTCTGTAATATAATGAAAATGCTTTAATTTTCACTTGCTTGTCAATATGATTATGGCAGAGCCATAATCATATTGACAAGTTCTACCATAATCATATAAGATAAATTTTTCATTCTTCTATGATCTCATCATCAGCCTTCCCGTGGCATTCAAGCCTTCAAAGTATTTTACTGCATGTCTTCGATATTAATCGTATCACGGTGGATTACAATTAATATCCAAGATTGCAATGCACGCATTCCGGACGGCAAACATTCACACAATACAGTTTATGAAAAAAACGTTCACAAAATAGGCTCTCCGGTCTCATGACGATAAGAACGGCCGCGATACGTCCGCTCCCCACGACGGCGGAAGTACAATTTATTGTTTAATAATGTTTATGACTACAGTACTCGTTTCGAAAACGTGAATATTCGATATAATTCATGTTTCGTTTCAGTTATTATACTTTTCTGTCAACTTAAAATAAAAATTTTTGTATTATTTAATTGCTCTTTAATCTGTTAGAATACTTTTGAAAAAGAATGTAAGGCAACTAAAGTCAAGAAACTTGGAACATTGTGAAAGTTTAAAAAATATATTTGTAAGGAAAGAATTTGTTCAGTATCAGTTCATTCTTTTGAGTAGTTCAATAAGTGAACGATATTGTATGAAAGTAGATAATAATCAAAATGTTTCGCAAAGCAGCTAAAATGTTACATACGCACAATAAACTGGACAAGATCAGATTGCAGATTGTGGAAGGATGACCCCATCAATATGATATTCTTGGCTGTCCGTAGCTTGTCCTGCATATCTGTTAATTAGCTTAAATTATAAGATCAAAGTCGTCCATACCAGTTGGAATGTTTCAAAATGAGTATTGAACATTGAGCTTTCTCTGAATTTTCACCTTTCACACTTGTATGAAGTTCTCCATTATAATATTTTTTTTCAGTTTTTAGGAGGTGAAAATTTCAAGAAACTTCAATGAAAACCCTTCAAAAAGCGGTTTAGTAAAATTGAAATTCATGAACTTCACAAAACTGACAGTTTAGACTTTTTAAGTTATGGCTTTCTTTTCTACTCCCTGACTTCAATTTTTCTTACTCACGACTAGTATGATTAGTAAGAGACTACAAGAATAACGCTCCTGATAAAATTGTTGAAATTCTGATTTATTAAGAATTGGATTTTTTCAGGTGGAATTCATGATTCAATTCAATGAAATTTCCTTTTTTCACACGTCCCACAGCTCGGGAAAAAATATTCCGAAAAAGTAAGAATTCTTGAAGTTTGCAGTGGACATTGAATTCAAAGATTTGGTTGTGATTATGAATGTCAAAATTTTGATATTGGTATAAAAGTCATTTCCAATATGAAATGGTAGTTTCAAGTTAAAACTTCTAGTTTGACCAAGAACCGTAGATGAAATTGAAAATTTCAAATCAAAAATTTGATTGTGGCTGAAAGTAAAATTAAATTTATTTATGAAACAAACAAATTCGTCGTTAATGAAGGTCCACTCATTGGCAAACATCATTTTTTCATCAAACAGAATAACTGGAAAAGAAAACTTACTAAAACTAACAAATTCATAACCATGATTTCAATAAGTTTGAATCACAATAAGGGAATGTTATAGGAAATGAATGACTAGCACATGTCAGAGTTATTATCGTCTATTAAACTATTAATCTACGTAACGCATCATTCCTTGTCACATCATTACACGTCTGAATATAAAAGCATTTTTATCAGAAACCAGCTTGAAGTCAAGAAAAGGATAATAACATTCCACACAATGTTTGTAATATCTCATAATTGTTATGTATGGAGAAAGATATTATGGGAAAATAATAATTTCATGACCGTTGACCTGCAATCGTGTCCTGATGGGAGTGGGAGGGAACCAGTTCCTCCACACTTTTTCAAGTTTTATTTTGTATAATTATACGGTTCTCGTTTTTCATCATCCATCATCTTGATAACACTGATTTGTTAGCTGTTATGTTGCTTATCCGATTCCCATCGATTTATCTTCACATAATTGCCAACCTTGTATTTTATTAGAAGCATCAATAGTGGTAATTTTGTTTGTTTTCTTGTGATCGCCGTTTCGATTGTACAGTATAGTTATTACGATTTTTCCAAAGTTGGATTTGAAATTATTTCAACGTTTTTGTTTTCAGGATATATACGCGAAAAAATAACTGCAAACCGTTAAAAATATTAAACTACTTACTGGTGTATTGCTCAACATTTTGAAAGTTGAAAGTAATTCTGTATATACTATAGTAACAATGTGACAAAAAACCTAATAATCAAGATGAAATGAAAACTTGTGGCAATTCCTACTTCTCCTCCATTGAACTCTTCATAAAGTTATGTAGAGCATTCACAAAAGTTTCTTTCAGATACAAACTTTCTTATGAACATTGAATTACACTAAAATCACTTTTTTCATTCAGTTTGTGTTACAACATTTGTTTTCGAAACACATATTGTTCATATGAACGCTACATAGTTTGATATATGGGATAGTATTTACATAAATTAGTAATTTTTTCTTATGTTCAACAGTTTTATTTAAAAAAAAATATAAAAATGATGTAGATAATGTACTGAAAGATTGAAAATTATTCGAGAGGTCCTAGGTAGCAGTCATCACATCACTCCCTTCAGCAATCTATGGTATTGATCAGATAAAAAGTAATAAAATCGGTGGGTGTAGTATTTACATATTTACTCAGGTGTCGCTACGCCCATATTGAAGTAGTTGTAAAATAATTTGTAATCCGCCATTTTGAAGCTGCGACCATCTTGAATTTGCATCTTTTCAGAGTGTACTACTATTCTACTGATCAAGCCCTGTCATTTGATACCAATATTGAGGTGGTTGTGAAAAAATATGTAGTCTGACATTTTTGTAGCTGCGGCCATCTTGGACTTACAATGAGACAGAATTTATTAAATTGTATTGATATCAAAACTAAATGTGTATACCAAATATCAGATCATATGTCAATAGGAATGGGGTCAAACTTCAATTAATAAATTGGGTCCAATCAAGCAGGGTAAGCTAAATAAAACCGTTTAAAAATGTCACTTACATGTAACACTATCAACCAAAATGATGTACTTCGAATTTTCGGGACAAGATAATTGTCTTATCACCTCATAAGCACCGTTTTGAATATCATCAAGAGACGAAACACTGATTTCTTTCATAGCATTACGACTTTATGTCAACGGAAGAAACGATTCTGCTCTTGTCACGTTGACAGTACGTATACACAATAATACGGTTACTTAATACAAGCCATAGGGCAATTTTTGTGAAAGAGATTATTATTTGGAGAAAAGGCTTTTTGTCTTTCTACTTCTCCTGCTGCGGGGATTGCGAACAGTCGATATCCTTCCTAGGAGGTGCGAGTACTTATTAACATAATATTGCCTGATGACGATGCTAAATACCAAAACAAAATCTTTCTGGGAATCAATAAATATTCAAACATTTGTTTCAATGTTGTTGACAATGCTTCTTGGTAAATGTCAGAGGTGTATACTAATAATCGAAACGTCCTGAGATAATTCGTTCTGAAATATTTTTCTTCATTTCTCAATTCGTCATTATCCTTATTTTCATTATTTCGACTTTTCATATATTATGAACATTAAGCTTATTTTTAAAAACATTTTCTTACCCACATTTATTGATTTATTTCGATTTCGAGACACAATAACTCATTTTCTCCACCGAAAGCGTTCTCATACTTTTTAATTGTTTAATTGTTTTCATATTTGTTTGATATTATTTCCTATCCACTGTGACTGATGTTGAATCTATGCGTGAGTTCCTAACAAATGAAACTTCAGAATATACCTTCGTTCTCTCAGTAAACTGACATACCACTGATGTCTGCCACAGTAGCAGACGAAACGTTTGGTACCAAAAATTCCATTCATCCACCACCTAATATCCAGGATTTTGTTCCCTATAATCGTGACTCCGGTCGTGAAAGCCAATGTTTTTATTTTAAATGAGGATAATCTAATTCTCTTCAAGTTCATTTGCATCATAAGTAATACTATTTCTTCATATTATTTCTTTCTTTGGTAAATTTTTTATTTTATCAGAAGCAAGTGTTAATGGTAAGAATATAATATTGAAAATATAATAATTCATTTATTATTGTTGGTCTAATTTTTTTCTCGCTACAGTAACGCTCCATAATTACATTTTTTCTATTTCAGTGGTATGTTTTCTTTCTTAGTGTCTTAGTGGAATGTCAAAACATGAAAATATCTACAAGAAATCATCACAAAATCTATTTCCGAGCCTACTCCATTTTACTACTTATGAAAATTACTTTTTTTTGACTGATCATAACATCTTTCAAATTCAAAAACATGTTCACTTCCTGTTCAACGACACGTCATTAAAATTTTCAATTACTTCTGGACCACTTTGTTTTCAGATGTATTCAGTCTGAGCCTTTTTATAAATAAGTAGTTATCAGGCGATCGCTGAAATGGAGTTTTAGAAAGTAAGCTAGCTCATAAATCATTTTCATGGTTATTGTGCTTGTGTTTGCCCATTACTTTTTTTATGTAACTGACATTTCATAACCAGTTTTCATTAAAATGTATAATTGAATGTTGACTGCCTATTTCTAGGAATCTGAATGTGTTGAGGTACCAGAGTAAATTTTGATCTGACGATATATTTTTGTTGAAAATTTTGCAGAGAGTTTGAACTTGTACATAATTCAGGCTACCACTTACTGGGATATCGATAGATTAGTGGGGGAAATAAAATTCTGTGCAGTTTCTCAAAATTTTATCTAGACTGGTCGCCACGTTCAGTTTCATTTCGAAGCTCTAATTAAAAGGATAACTACCTTTCAATATCAAAATTGGTCGGCTTTGCCCACAGAACTCTGGACAGGAGGAATATGTTCAGAGCCGTACTCGACCGTACTCGTAAACTGACAGTTTAAATGACAATTAATAGAAGTTTTGCGCAAACTCAGAACTTATTTTCGATACTTGCGGGAGTAATTTTTTTGGCAAGTCATTATAACTCTCCATTCTTTTTTGGAATACAGTTACGTGGTTCTTTCTGTTTGGTACTAGTCAGTTGTCTTCACTATCTGAATAAAAGATTAAATATTTTGAAGAGCACTAGCTCTGATGTCGAAATTTTACTAGAGGATCTGATCTGATCCTCTATGTTGTAAGGGTAACTTTGCTTCCAGGACCAATATCACCAATTTACTGAAGTAAATATACGAGTTAGTCAAACTGAGAGAACCTTGACAAGGCCATCTAGGTTGATTCATATTCATCACATTGGCAGAACCGGGGTGCTTGTTAGCACATTTTGATACAACGCATCTCTTCAAAGCAACTTCAAACATTTCTGCTTGAAGTTGCTTTAAAGTTGCTCTCTGATGGAGAGTTGTTGTCACTGGAGTGACAACAGCATTTGGTGATCATTCAGATCACCAAATCACTCCCATCTTTGTATAAGCTGTAATGCATGCTGTGGAAAGCATGGAATAAAGATAAATACGATCATGTTCATCCCTGTAGAAAATTTTCGTAAGAATAATACTGTTGGTCCTAATGCTATGCGAGAAACTTCATTTTCTGCTACGAGTAAATTAGTAGCATTGAATACGCCAGTGCTACACACTCATTAAATTTGTAGCACGCCAGTGGAATGGTTTTGACAAATTTAATCAACACTTTTTTGTGAGACATTTACTAATTATTCAAAAAAATTTTCAACAATAACTTCTTCATGCGTGTTATTTTTTTGGAAATTCACTCGCCTCATGGAAAAAAGTAACCCCATTGGATTGCGGTATTCTTTTATGCAAGTATGTATGTCGAAAATATATTTCGCTAGTACCAGTTGATATATTCCTCAAAATTATCAGTTCTAATTTCGAAAGTAATCAAATTGTAAACATTTTTTAAGAGCTCAACTGCGTTTTCGAATATGAATCAAAATAGTCTTATGGCGATGTCGAGGAGAGAATTGCAACTATTCTCCGAAAGAAAAAACATACTAACACGCATGCACTAAGCCACCATAAAATGTTAAAGAATATATATAGTAAGTTATCTCTCTTACCTCAAAGAAAATGGTTTGAAATTCTACGGTGAAAACAATTTTAAAGCAGCCAGGTGGCTTTAAAAATAACAATACGCCATCTCAAAACAAGAATCACCATCTCAAAAAGTCAGAAATTCTAGAACTATCGGAAAATATTGAAAAAATATTAAATAGATATGATTCTAAAACATCATTCAAAAAGTACACGAGTTTTTCATGTATATGCACCCTCATGTTTAATGAACAACATAAAAAAAATAAAAATTTGATTCATAATATACCTTTTAATTGTGCCAAAATTCGTATTGATGAAGCATCAGAACCATAGACAGTGCTCCAGAATGAATATCGAGAATACATCTGCAGGGTTATTCTGTTGATTATGTTTGTAGTTTTGTTTCGAACTAGAAAGTGAAACTAAACAGAAAAAATAACTTCATCAAATGTTCTAACTAGCTTGTGTTTTCTCTCTCTATTCTGAACAATATCCCGTGTGTGTAACCTATCTCACCTGGCAATGGGCTTATTCAAGCTAATTTAGTTTTTTATTGAAAATTATATATTATAAAAGTAAATCATCTCCCAAGTATCCCACAAAATTTTCCGGTTTATATGTCAATTAACAACT
>WOGR01009402.1:0-11364 GCA_015342045.1 Leptinotarsa lineolata | reverse complement strand
GTTCGCTTCTGCCTAGTTCGAAGAATGATACTCTGGAAGGAATTCGATTTTTAATCATCGGAAATCATCGACTCTGAGTCGATGATAGACACCACCTTACACTGACAAGTGGCCAACCAATCCGAAACCGGTCTGCAAGTCTGTTCCGATAATTAAAAATCGATTCCGGAAGTTTTATAGCCAACAGCATATGCAGGAATCACTTCTGTGAAGAATCCTGCACGGACACCTGTCGGATATAATCCAACGCCTTTCGTGGTATCAGCCAGGGGAGTAGTTGTTTTCTGATAGGTCAGTCCATAAATCTACTGTGTAGATGAGTTGAGACTGGCCTGAATGAATTGTTCATTCAGATAATTTGATTTAAAGCCAGTCTTCAAGTATGCCCACATACTATATGAATGAAAATTGCCTTTTTTTTCAAATAATTGTATTTATGTTCCAAAGCCGCCCCTTTTTCATAAAAAGAGGTATGATGACCGGAACAATACTTGCGATGGCTCATTGGATCCGGAATGATATCCAAAAAAATGTGCTGATACCGTTTTTCAGCAACAAAAATATTGCATAAGTTAAAAACGAAATTGAAAAAGTATTCAGGATTTTGCAAATATTTCATAAACTTTAAAGAATTAAAATCCTCAAACAGACGAAAATTTCCAAAAAAAGTCCCACCTCCCGAAACTCTATTATTTTTAATTTCAATTTAACACCGAAATAGGCCTCCGCCGGTGAATTTGGGAATGCAGACGAGGCATCTAAGAAGAGTACGTCACAAAAAATATTTTTTTAAAATATCAAGTATCAATTTGAAAATTTATGAAAATTAGGGTGTATCCTTCCTCACAAACTTTCACATTTATAATATTTATATAGATATAGATGATGTCATTTAGCGACAAAGCACTACCAAAACAACCCAAAAATCAACCATTCATTTGGCAATGTAAGTGGCACTGTTCGGCGTTGGTTTGCGAAATTTCGTTCCGTAGATTACATCCTCGAAGATGAGCATCGAAATGGTCAACCTACAAGTAATCCAGGATGAGGATTCGAAGGCCGTGGTAGAAACTGACCCATTACAAACGTTGCGTGGGATGGCGGAAAAACTGCGGTTTTTGATGATTCAAAACGTATTGGAAAGGCCAAAAAGTTCGAAGATAGGTGCTCCACGATTTGAACGATCGTCCAAAATTGTCTCGTTTCAAGGTCTGTTCTTCTTTTTTTTTGTTCAACCTTTTTCGGGTCGAATCGTCACGTGTGATGAAAAGTAGATCCTCTACGTCGATAGAAGACTTCAGAACAGTTTTTGGACAACGATGATCCACCCCGGCACTTTCCAAAAGCTAAAATTCACCAAAAAACCATGGTTACTGTATGGTGGTCAGCTGCTGGTGTGATTCAATATAACTAGCTGCAACCGGGCCAAACCATCACAGCAGAATCCTATTATGAGGACAATACCGAATATTGCGCCAGTCCGCACGTTTCACAAATCACCGTCCAAAAATTGAACGAATTGAGCATCGAAGTTCTGCCACATCATACTCCCCAGACCTTCTCACCAAGCAACTGTTATCATTTCAAGCAAAACGGCCTTCGTCTACTTCATCGTATCGCGAGCACACAATTTTTATGCTGACGGAAGTAACCGACTCAAGTTACGTTGGCAAAAGTGCACTGATTCAAATGGTGCGTGTTTCAATTAAATTATGTAAGTATCCACTTAGATATTACAGTTCAAAGCAGACTCATAAAAACAGACAAAAAATCTTTTTCATTCCTGCGCAAACAGTAAACCTATAAAATAACTACTGATTACTATCTTCATATATTCCAGGAATATACGTTTGTATAAACTGAATTTCGACTGAAATACTCATGAGATACTAATGAGTAGGAAGTTTTTGATGAATTAGTAGACAAGAGTAGCATTCAATCAATCACCCAAAATTCATTCAACTGGCCCTTCCCAAGAATCACCCTGTTTTTTCCGTAAGCATTTGTACGCCTACCACATTGCTCCAGATGGCGCAAAAACTCTCAACGAACTAGATTTCTTCCATCAGCGGTTTGTTAACATTACCACGTACAACAAATGTTAATCGGTAGATAATTGCATAGATACCTATAATGGCGAATGCGATATAGTCGAAGAGATAGTGGCTATACGTTATTGTGGTACAAAGTAAAAAATATACCAGCGCTGTTATCGGTAAAAGAAAACAATTACCTACGCTCTTGGTTAATTATTAAGTGTATTACTCACCATATTGGTCCAGAGGGTCTGAGATGGTAAATTTATCTGGAAAAAGATAGAAAAACAATTGTTGTACATATGTAAAAAATTTTTTGATCTTCAATACCAAAATGGAGACACAGTTTTTGTTACTATGAAGTCATTGTAAAGTTACAGATTTGATATTTCTAAATCTTATAGAAATGATGATTTTCAAAGCATCATACAAAATTTTTGTTTCATTTTTAGGAACGATAATGTGGAGTACAATTATAATGTGGAGTACAATTTCTATTTAGCTTTCTTAATTCAACAAATAGAACATGTTTTTGACTGACAACTGAAAAACGACGTATAACCTCAAATACTGCTACTTGATATAGACATTTGAAATGTCTGATACATTGAAAACACTTTCTCCATACCTGTGGAAAAAGTGATCTCCTGATGGATAAGACTCTTGAACGATAACAGAAAAAATAAATTACACAGTAGCTGTTTTCAAGTAAGTGTGTTATTGTTATTATGAAACTGCTTATGAAGTTGAGACCCATTTTGGTGAGAAGATTTTTTAAACTCATTTCTGGAAAGAAAAAATTAGTTTTTTATATCTCCAAGAAGTAACTTCAAAGTATGAAATATCTATCGATCCTTGTTATTATGTTGTGTTATATTATGTGTCTATATTATAAAAATGAATATCTAAATTGGAAGTATTTGAACGTTTTTAAGCTTGTCAAATATTGTCATAAACGATTTTTGGTAAAAACGTCACGAAACAAAGATTCTGAAACATAGGTTTGCAATGATTTTAACATATCCAGTTTTCACGATATTACGATTATATGTATCATGAAAAACTCCTAAGATGTGTATTGTTGTTCCGAAAACCATTGATGCTGTGCGCGAACTGATATTGCAAGATCGTGAGATTGAGACAACCTTAGGTATCAGTGGGACCAGCATATATTCAATATTGTATAAACATTTGACTGTCAAAAAAATTTGTTCGCGATGGATCCCACACAATTTGTCAATCGCTCAAAAAAAGGCTCGTGTCGATTGGTCGAAGAAAATGCTCAAAAATTACGATTGCGGTGCTTCGAAACAAGTCTATGACATCGTGACAGGTGATGAATCGTAGATTTACGCGTATGAGCCCGAAAATAAACAGTAGTCCAGTGTTCCAAAATTAGCCAAATCCAACAAAAGTTGTTCGCGCACGAAGCACTTCCAAGCAAATGGTCGCCTGTCTTTTCGGAAAAACTGTCGCGACCGTGCCACTAGAATAACGCAAAACAGTCAATTCTGAGTGGTACACAATTATTTGTTTACCAGTTGTCTTCCAAGAAATCAGGAAAACAAACCGCCGAAGACGGATCACTTTTCACCACGACAATGCGAGCTTTCACACATCGGCTCAAACAACTGCATTTTTGAGCACCCAAAACATCGATTTGATGAGTTATTTGCCATATAGTCCTGACTTGGTACCAAATGACTTCTTTTTATTTTCGTACGTGAAAAACAAACTGACAAAACTGACAGGTCAATGTTTTTCGATACCTGAAGAAGTGGTTGCTGCATTCACAGTGCATGTTCTGGAGATACCTCAATGAGAGTGGCAAAAGTGCTTCGACAATTGGTTCAAACGTATGCAAAAGTATATAGGTCTCCATGGGGAATATTTTGAACAACAATAAAGTGATTTTCGATGATTAATATTTGATTTCGTTCTCTAATTCCGAAATATATAAGGCAACCCCTTAAGAGTTTCACACAGATTTGTTTCATCAAAAACTGATTCGTCGGAATTTAATTACTGTTTGACAAAACCAGTAGCGTTTATTGAAATGACAAGAGTATAAGTACGCCTTTCTCCAGGAAAAGAAAAATATCAGTTAGATGAGAAAGTGTAACATTTGTCATATGTGATTCCATTATATTATTGGGAATATCTCTTGTATCGGAACCGCTCAAAAGTGAGCGGTTCCGATGAAAATGAATATTTATTCGTCGATACATATATGTCGTTAGCTGATTTGTTATTGGCATTTACGGCAGTAGTACCCAAAAATAGGCAACTTTATCATGATTCAGCCGATGCTCTATCTCTTACCGTTCACGAAATATCCATGTACACTACATATACTTACATTATTCATACGAGTTTTTTCAGACTATAAACAACAATGAAGATTGTGGACAGTTATAAAAATCTGAGTGTTTCACAGAAATTAGGAGCAATGGTGTCCTAGAGGTCTCTGTACAATATTATTATTAATATTCCCTACATGTTTAGCAAAAAATTCATGAAAAAAATTTGGATCAATTCTTCATCAGCAGTAAGCATGAAATCTAACGTTTTTGCTATTTTGTATTTATAATTTTCTTTATTGTCCTGTTTTCATTTTCATTATGTCTTGGATTAATCAACATTTGATTAATATTATTTCTTATTCAAATACCATTTTATTGTGATATTTCCACAAGTGGAAATCTCACTATACAGTTTTACATGAATAAATTATAGATTTTCATCAAGTATTTGCCAATTCCATCAATTCCTTGTTCAATTCACAATGTATCTAGGTTACACTTCTGTTTTCTTGTTGACTATGCTATACTAATATAATTTCTTTTCATTTCACTTTTTCATTTTTGTCGTTCAACATTTCGTTATAAAAAACACAGTTTATAAGGAAATAAAATTTTTTTGGAGATTCTGGTTATTAATAATGATAATAATAACAATACATGTAATGATGCATGTAATGATTTAAAAAAGACGTTTCTTGGGTTTGATATCGAAGAATCATTTCATTCTGAGAAAATTCTGATTTTTACTGCTGTTTACTATTCTGAAAAATATATATTATCTTCTCACAAACTACACCTTACGATTTGATCTCCACAAACTTTATTTAAACAATATATCACATGTTTCGCTATCACAGTAGCTCTTTCGAAAGTCAATTCACTTGTGTGTGATTAAATTACACAAAGATAACTACTCGATTAGACCGATAGTTTCTTTTGTCACAGCTCCTTCAGTTAAAATATCCGAAAAACTCATTGCAATCATTCAGAACCAAAACAATTGTATATCAAAATTCAGTTTGAAGAATTCATACCATTTAATCAATGAAATTCAAGAAATTGCACTCCCGGATAATGCCAAATTGATCTCATTCGATGTAAAGAATCTGTTTCCCAGTATTCCTCCGAATGACACGATTACTCTTATAGAAAATCTATTGGACAAAAGGTCGATCAATCCTTTAGTGAAAAAGGAAATGAGAGACCTACTTACGGTTTGTTTGTCACAGAATTACTTCCAATTCAATGAAACTTTTTACTCATCTAGCAGAGGTCTCATAATGGGAAACCCACTTAGTCCCATCCTGGCACAAATTTTCATGGACGAATTGGAGCGAAAAATGCACAGTAGCCCACTAGTAAGAAGTTTTTTGTATTGGTATAGATATGTAATGATATCCTGGTATATTCCACAGGAAAGAACAGACAATTGATTCAGTCCTTGAATTTCATCAACTCTCTCCACACTTCCATGGAAAAGAAGACGGAAAAGGATAAATCTATAAATTTTTTGGACTTCACAATAACGAATGTTAACAATAAACACGATTTTTAAATTTATCGTAAACCAGCACATACAGATATCATCATTCATAATTCATCCACCCATCCATATCAGCACAATGTAGCAGCATTCACCGGTATGATCCACAGACTGATAAATATTCCTGTGTCAGGTGCGAATTTCATTAAAGAACTATACGTAATGAAACAAATAGTCGTCAACAATGAATACGATAGCAGTCTAATACATTATCTATTATCAAAAAAGTTATACAGCCAAGCTTTGAAGGAGAGAGGAGAATGAAAGTTATTGAACCTTAACCTACTCAGGCCAACCCACTACGAATATTTCAAATTTTCTGCACAGCAAAGGTGTAAATATTGCTTTCAAGATCAACAACAACTTAGGCATGCACATTAAGAACAACAAAGATAGAAGTTCAGTTTGAGAAAAATCGGGAATGTATAAATTATCATATGGGTCATGTCCGATGTTTTATATAGATCAAACTGGAAGAACGTCCAAAGCCCGCATTAAGAAACATAGAAATAGTTTCCAGAATGGAAAAATAAACTCCACATATGCCACTCATTTGATCACAGGAGAACATGAGTTCAATCATGAATTCAAGCCCCTCCATTTCCATAAGAAAGGTTTAAAACTTAACCTGTTTGAGAATATGGAAATGAACAAATTCAAAAACTATGAATATCTCATGAACGATAAAACGGAATTGAATAATTGACCATTATTGAATCTGTTCATTTACAGGTAGATGTTTTTCAGGTAAATTGTTTCAGGTAGATTCAGGTAGAAAGTAGGTAATATGTTAAAGTATAAAATAGTTTGTAATTCAGAAGTAACTCAGTTTTAATGCTTGAGGAAGCTATTGTATAGGGAAAACGGGTCACGGTTTTTGTAAAACCCTTTATAGTTATAGAATAGTTCGGCGCGTGGGCGAGCCGAACCATTCATTTTTACAATTTTAGAAGGCAGATTTTTTCAGTTTCTGTCCTTTAAGATTTTCCAAATTTTCAACATCTGCAATAGTTTTCAAGATATTTGCAAAATCGAACCCCTCTGTTTTGTTCAACTAGATTATTTATAACTCAAAAATTATTTGTTAGCGCAACTTAACTCAAATTGTAAATTACTAATTGGTAAAGATGAAAACCATCAAATGATGTGAATGTGAATTCAAAAGTATCCCAATGGTAATTTCACAACCTATAATCGACCTTTCTTGTAGCATTATGTTGTGACAGATTTTCAGGGTGCGAAACTCTTTAGAATTCTGAGATTGGGATTATTCATTTGTTTTTTTGACGGGTACATGCTGTAACAAATTATCACAACTGTTTACAAAAAAGAAACGTTTTCGAATCCGAGCTATAACATGACGCGTCGTTTTACTAAAGCAAGTTATTGATTGAGCGTTGCCTATGTATATTTAAGTATTTTGTTTATTGACACTGAGGCTGTAGGATATTTTTCTATTTCAGTTCCTATTATTGCTATAGGCACTATTCTGAGTGTTTGATGCCGTTGAATTAAAGGATAACTTATTTTTCACTATCGCTCAATCCAATTTGAAATCCTGTGGTGAAAGATATCAATAAAAGTATACTGATCCTAAAATAATGCTTTCTAGCGAATAATTGAACTAGAGAGACAATACCACTCCTTCATCTATTATTTGTCGAAGATCAGTCATAAAACATTACATCTAATCTATTTCTCCATAGAAAATGGCACCGATCTAATATTGGGATATCACTCAGTTAAACAACGTATTCAAAAAACACTTTATTGTGAGATTTTCACTAAACACTAAACTAAAAAAATGTTCAGTGAAAATCTCACAATAAAGTGTTTTTTGAATACGTTATTTATGGATTTTCATCAAGTATCGGACAATTCCATCGTACACTCAGTTAAAAATCATGATTCATTGTTGCTATTCTCAAAAAATACGTGGTAACTCAAAATCTCAAAAGTTAATCTTTATGATAATACATCATGAACATTCTTTCATCAGTTAGCATTTTCCGTGAATATCGTCTATTCGGGCTTAGATGACAAATATTAGATAAACTATCCGAAAGTACGGATGCTTTCGTTTTTTTATCTGATTTGAAGATTCTCATTCTTCGTATATGAAGTGAAAATACGAAAGCCTAAGAGAGGTCTTTCCAAACAGTAAGTTCTTCAAGTCACCCTTGTTATGACAATGCTATGATGATTTACGTTCAGTGGTAGGTACGTATCATTCATTCAAAACCAACTTTGAATTCGATGAAATTTTCAAATTAGTTGGGAAGCGAAAAATGCTTGTGCAGCACTTGGAAGATCCACTTATTTTTTTAGGGAATATCAATAATTGCTCCTCACCTTTAAGTCAACCCACGTTTTTGTTTTTCCGCGAGAAAACCTGGAAAAAACTATACCTGCAGTGACCTTATCAGCAGTTTTCTTTTATAGGATGAGCTGACAGACAAATTTTGAAAACTTTCGACAGGAATGATTGCAATTTGATCGATTTTCCACCAACTCAAGATGGACGAGAGTCCATCTCAGAGAGTCCAACTCAAGATAGACGAGAGTCCATCTTGAGTATCAATTGTGTAACTGTTCTCTGACTATACACAAAAAACATTTCTCTATGACAGTTTTACACCCGAAAACCTTCCAAGGATTCCTGAGGAGAAATCAAAATATAAATTGTATTCATCTATACTGCTTTCTTGGTTTCTTCCATAGCTGTTCATTTCTGCTGCAGAAATATCAGATTCAAACATAGTGGCTCAGAGTGCAAGACAAAATCAGTTACTATTTGTTTTAGATTTGATTGTTATACAATAGTAAGTTCCTTCTAGATTCCAGTTCATTTTCAAAGTAGTTGATAGAATTCGAGTTAGTATTTCAAACAACACGTCTCTCTGATGTTGATACCCACACAAGTTCTTAGAGGATACCCTTCCGGAGAAAACGTTCTTTGTTGATGAAATATAGATTGAATTGTTACCAAACTGAATAACCAATCAGTCACATAGGTACTTCCAACAAGAACTTCCGGACTTTTATAATTGATAATGGCCACCTTGTTGAATTAGTTGTCATTTATTCAGTCTGTTTTGCCAAGTCACCATGAACGGATATAGCATTCAACAACATGTGCAAATAAACTTATTTTATCAAAATGGGTGTTCTGTTCTGGCAAAATATCGCGCGCTTCGCCCATTTTACAGTCGCCATAATCGTCATATCGAGAGGAATATTGGCAATGTGGTGGATAAAAAGCAAGCTCTGCTGAAAATATCGCCGCTATCTGTAAGAGTGTGCAAGAGAATCCGAGGCAGTCGATTTCACTTTGCTCACAAGAACTTGGCCTTTCGCAGACCACAATTCAGCGAATTTTGCGTGGTGATTTGGGTGCACCCTTACAGAATTCAACTTACCCAGAAACTGATGGTAAACGACCATAGACAATGACGTGTTATCGCTTTAGAGGCTCTGGAGCAGTTGGCAAATGACCCTAATTTTCATCTTCAGCGATTATGTCCATTTCTGGATAAATGGATACGTGAACATACAGAATTGTCGAATTTGGGACGATACCAATCCACATGAGATCCAAGAACGTCCAATGCATATCAAAAAAGTCACAGTTTGGTGTGGATTTTGAATTGGCGGCGTCATCGGTCCATATTTCTTTGAGAACGATGTTGGCCAAGCCATCACTGTCAACGGCGGGCACTATAGGTCGATGATTACCAACTTCTTTTAGCCTGAATTGGATGATCTGGATATCAACGACTTGTGGTCTCAACAGGACGGCGCTTCGTGCCACACAGCTCATGCCACATTGGATATTCTCAACGAGCGATTTGAGGGCACGGTCTCACGTGGAAGTGATGTGAATTGACCACTGAGATCGTGCGATTTGACCCCGTTAGACTTTTTCTTGGGGGGTTTTCTTAAGTCGCAGGTGTATGCAAGCAAATAAGCCACAAACCACAGCGGTCCTCAAAGCCAACATAACACATGCAATCGGTTGAATTCAGTCTGATTCATGAGCCAGAGTCATGGAAAATTTGACGTTTCGGGAGAAGTCGTGGCGGACATTTGAACGACGTTATATTCCACACGTGGCATCAATAGGTCTTTCAAATGGATAAAAAAACATTTTTGATGATATCACTCATATACTTTGTTTCAATCAAATTTAAATATAGGAAGCGCTTAATGAAAGACATTACAGTATATTGATAGCAGTTCAAAAATATTGCTGACTCAAAATTCATAGATTAATGTTATTTCGACTTACATGAATTCAAAAAAAGGTCCCAGTCCGGCTCACATTTAATGGTTAACATGTTGTAAATAAAAAATCATCCACACAACAAATCAGAATCTATAATTTACACTCCACAACTATTTCACACACAGAACCATTTCACTCTTATAAATTATCGGCTGACTAAAAAACTTCCCCGTACAACAGTAAAAATTTTCAAAAATACCGCTTGAAATTGAAAGCTCCGTCTCCGATTCTCAAACACGAAGTTGAAGTCAAATGTAAGCAAACGCTGGTGGTGTATACAAAAGCCGAGGCGTGCAGAGGTCGTAGGTCAGGGCCGCGGGTTGGGACCTGTGACCTTCCCCTTATAAAACGTGTATTATGACTAGAAATGTACTTTTACTGGCTTATTCTGCTTGCTTTTGACGTGATATCGGCCGTATTGCATCTCTCTGGAAGGGTTTTATACAGGGTGGCGAAGATAGAGATCCCCATGCTCTGGGTTTTGATGATATTATGTTTTCGATCGATTGTGAAATTTTTGTATTGAGTATTGAACATTCTAATTACTATCAGAATTTTCCAACAATCGATTTGTTTATTTGTGAAAACGGTTGCAAGGTTCATATCAAGTTATTGGAAAATTATACTTTGGTGAATACACAAAAAACTGGAAAGATTTTTTGGAAAATTAGAATTTGGACTTGATACTTTTACCATCGAATTCAAGGATTTTTTTTCAGAAAATGATAATATTGAAACCTAAAAGTTGATATATCAGTCTCAAATACACCTAATTAATTTAATCGACGAGGGTTGCCTTTTATATTTCGGGATTAGAGAACAAATATTAATCATCGAAAATCACTTTATTGTTTTTCAAAATATTCCCCATGAAGATCTATATACTTTTGCATGCGTTTGAACCAGTTGCCGAAGCACTTTTGCCACTCTGATTAAGGTATCTCCAAAACATTCATTCTGAATGCAGCAACCGCTTCTTCAGCTGTCGAAAAACGTTGACCTCTCAGTTTGTTTTTCACGTACGGGAATAAAAAGAGGTCTTTCGGTACCAAATGAGGACTTTACGGCAGATAGCTCATCAAGTCGATGTTTTGGGTTCTCAAAAATGCAGTTGTTTGAGCCGATGTGTAAGAGCTCGCACTGTAGTGGTGGAGAGTGATCCGTCTCCGGCGGTTGGTTTTCCTGATTTCTTGGAAA
>WOGR01009401.1:0-11364 GCA_015342045.1 Leptinotarsa lineolata | reverse complement strand
ATATATAAAACTTGGAAATTGTTTAGATACTCCTATTACATAATTTATTCCAATATTTCGATAAATTTACTATCATCTTCAAGGATGTTATATGATAAGAATAACATTTTTGAAAATTCACAAAGAAAGTTTAAACTAACTGTTGGTGAGGATGTGAAATTTATATAAATTTATACAATATAATCAAACAAGTCACTACGTTAAAAAATCTGGAATCCTCAATAATGCACAAGGATCACTTGAAATTTTCTTGATGATATTCGAATTTATTTTAAATTATAATTTACCGGTAGAAGACCATGTGCTAGGTACCAAAAAGAGAGAGAGACAAGAAACATGATACTGGCATCTATCATGAAATTCAGTTTGAAAATAAGTTCAGTTTCATGAAAATGATAATTTTTTTATGTTTTTTACCACTTTTATTCGTAACTAAAGTTTTACTGCAATTTCGTCCTATACCTAAGGACATTTTCAAACTTTTACATTAAAATGTCCTCATAGGACGAAACTGCAGTAACTTTAGTTACGAATAAAAATGGTAAAAACATAGAAAATTTTCATTTTTCATTTTTCTTGATGATCTCTTACCACGTAGTAACGACTACATCCATCAAGTTCAGTTTCAATTGGTTCTTGAAATTCCTGCCGGAAACAAGGTCTCCGGCAGGAATTTTTCAGATACTACTGTGTTGGTTCAAATTTCAGTATCGAAATATTGATTTTTTTAAAAGAATTTTTACCCTCATTGTACTGTCATTTCCATTTAACAAGAATGTATCACTTCAAATATATCTAAATTATAGAAAAGCTGCTGATGAATTCAATAGAAGACATCCTAATCGTGGAACTATTTCAAAAACGACGATTTTTCTTTGCAATATTCGTCTCAGAGAAAGTCGTTCCTCAATTTAGCGTGTGGCAGCGAAGTTCATTCCAAAACTGCTGAATGACGTCAACGGTTATCCAGATTTTCCTGAAATGGTTATAACTGATGACAAATCATTGGTATATGGTTATGACATCGAAATCAAAGTCCAATCGTCCCATTTATTCAATTTTTTCTTTGATTACAGTGGCGTAATGCATCAGGAGTTCTTGCCACATAGTCATATGGTAAATAAGGAGTATTATCTTGAAGATCTGCTCCAGTTGCGAGGAGCAATGAAGAAAACGTCCAGTATTGTGGAAAAACAATTCATGACGTTGCTCACTTGTCATTACTCGTTCGTACTTTTTTGTGCAAAAACAACACCGTAATCATGCCACCATATTCACCGGATTTGGCCCCCTGTAACTTTTTTCTGTTCCCAAGATTGAAGAGACCAATGAAAGGACGGCTTGTTGCGACGATTGAGGAGATAAAACCCGAATCGCTGAGAGAGCTCTAGAACACACCGAAAAGTGCATATTAGAACTGCTTAGAGGATTGAAAAAAAGCTGGCACCAGTTATTATATCGAGGGACCAGTTTGAAGGGATCAAAATAGGAATTGACCACTAAATAAATATTTTTTGAGAAAATGAAACTTCATCTTATTTTTGGAACAGACCTCGTATAATGACGAAATACTTAAACAATTTTCAAAAACATGGATGGTTTGTTAAACATATAAAACACTTATTGCGTTACGTGAAAATGAACACCATTTTGTTGAATGCATAGAGGAAATGTCAAAAAGGTTAAAATATGATAATGTAATAGTATAGAAACATAGAAATAAAATGTGTGAAATATGAAAATTGAGTTGTTAGGTATATTCTGTGACACCTTTTTGGTGGCCAATTATACTGACAATTTTTCTGAATTTTCACATACCTCAATATGTGTTTTTGAATGTTCAACGATTCATCTATGTTTTTGACAATTGTATAAGTGTTTCTTCACCAGACATCAGTAATGTGTTTAAAGATTCAAAATGTTTTTGCGGCTTCTTTTGCATAACCTCATTTTTTGTAAGTACCAATTCGCCTGTTTGTTTTACATTTTTCATAACAGAAATATGTACTCATTATTTATCGATGAACATTCGGATTCCTCCAAGTATTTTCTAATGGGCGAAATTAAAGGATATCACCGGAGAAATATACGTGCAATATGTCTCGTCTTCAAATTACGTAATACTTATTAAAATACATAATTTATGAAGCTTAGCGGAACTCGACACATGTGATTTCAATGTGAGATGCATAATGATAATTACTGGGGAAAAACGATAATATCTTAGATTCATTGAGAAGGACAGAAAACATGAGAAACTCAACTTATCATCTGAATTGAAGAAAGAATATTTTTGGGAAACATTTGTTTTATGGAAAAAAACTCTTTGGTTTCCAATTTCTCTATCATTAAATAAAAAATGAGAGAAACTCCCAAAGAAAGAAAGAAAATAATACACTGTAATAATAACTTTTTATTAGAGTTTATGTAGAGAAGTAGAACATACACAGAAGTTTCTTTCAGATACAAACTGGAAGAAAAAACTCTTTCGAAACAATTACTTTCATATGAAGATTGAATTACACGAACATTTTTTTTCTATTTCACTACAGAAATTCTTTTTGGAATAGAAACAGATATCATTTATAGAAAGAGAATTGATATAAAATGTAACACACATTATCCTCAGTGGTGTACTTCAAAGTTTCGGGACAAACCACTCGATTCATAACCTCATTAACAACGGTTTTCATGAAATTACAACAATTGATCATGTTGTGATTTCTTTTCGGATTCCAAACAAGAGAAGAACTTTCTCAGTTATTCCAAGGGGGTGATGTTCATGTATGTAATACATCTATAATTTATCAATGGACATTTCATTTTGATCGATATTGTCGCAAATCTCCTTCATATTTTTGACTATTCATTGATTATTCAATTTGTAGGCAGTTTCATGAATGCAACAAGTTACTGTTCACTGCGCAAAGTTACTGCCGAACTTTGCGCAGTAAACTTTTCAGTTTACCTTCATTATACTTCAGCAGATTCTCTATTGATTGAGCTTAATTTATTTTCCAGATTGTGGACGATTATACATCCAAAACACATTAAGAACATTGGTTATTTATTTATTTTTGTTAATAAAAATCTTTGTTCATTCACTTCAAATATGGCTTTCTTAAAAATATAAATATTTTTCAACCAGATTTGAAAAATAGCGTTTCCTGGCTTATTTTGCTTTCGAATGTTTCTGATCGTTTGAATATCAGGAACCAACAAAGTAATGAAGGAAACCCTAATAATACATAAGAAATAACTTGAGAACTGAAGTTTATCGGACATGGTATCACTTGACGCCAATTGCTGCAAACATGCTGTACTGGAAACTTCTATTATCCATCGTACTTGATAGTGTTGCAAGATTCACTAATCGAATGTCTTAATGAGTGTTCGTTTCTCATTAGTCAGATATGGTGTCGTTAGTTGAACAATAGAATCGCAATCAGCAGTATGAAGAACAGTTTACGAAAAATGTCAATATCACTTGAGATTATTGACATATATAGATCAGACTTCGTTTTCAATATCATGGAATATCATGAAACATGTTTCATATATTGCAGGGGTGGCCAACTTGATTAGATTACTGACGAAACCCTGTGCGATCTATCAATTACATACTTCTTGAAATCTCAAATGAAACAGCATAGTTCAATACACAATTATGTACTATTTTTTATTTTCTTTGGAGGGGAAAACATTCTTAGTAACTACTTTTTTATATTAGTGTAAGCATTACGTCTGAGCATCTTCCGCTATATTAGCAAAATCAGGTTTGTAATTTGATATTGCCAACCTTGAAGAATACAATGTAGGCGCGTTTCGACAAGCAAGTAAGCATCATCAGAAGATAATGCTTTATTGTATTTCCCATCCTAGCCTTATCACCTTTGATAATGTCTACAGCAGTTGTAGACCAAATGTCAGGCATAAAGCTTGCAGATGACGGCCTACAAACTCTGAAAATAGCTTTGACATAATCATTCAAATAACTAGCTTTGACATAGTCATTTAAATAACTAGTCAGTTATCAATTCTCATCAGCCTTGGACGAAGACATACTTCAAGATATTGCTTATATGAATGTAAACAAAAATTACACATTCTATTAATAAATGATTCAATTGCATGGTCAGCAAACAGACACGCTACACTCTTGTTCTCGTCCACGTGTCTCTAGTAAAAGGGTTAATTATTTATTGACTTCAATTATTTATTGAATCGAATATCATGCACGCTCACAGTTCGTTTCATTAATAAAAACAAAACCGAGCGCGGTCGATACTGCAACAGCAGACGACACTTTAATTACTGGACCACTAGATCAATTAGTGGCGTTATTGTCGGAGTCATTGGTTGGGAAGCCTTTTGACCTCATCACTTTTCACTAGATTGAATTAGATTTTTTACGAAACTTACGAGTAATCACACTGGTGATTGCTAACGATACTCAAACCATTCTTATGGAATAGATACAATAACTTCTGGAAGTCATTATGAAACTTCAAGGGCACTGTATGCAGATATTTATATCTTTCACGAACGAGTTTAATGGTATGTTGTCGTTTCGAAGAAACTTTTTCGGAACTACTCACTTCCAAATTAGTCGGGGAAGGTGCCCATCAATGAAGTAATCTTTAACGTTCATCGAAAGGTGAAAAAAGATGATCTGCTCATTAATTGTGAGTTTCAAAATTGAATATTAGCATAGCCAGGAAATCTCGATGCGCCATCTGATTTTTTGGTATTAAATTTGTACTTGAAATTACAAATTTAACATCGGAGTACTGAACAAATCCAGATACGAAAGCCTTTGGAAGGGCTGATACCAAATATCGTGGCATATCTGTAGAAAAGTAAATGAGATGTTTATCCATTTGAACCATATAAGTAACAAATGGTTTTTATCTAGTACAACTGCAAAAATAATCAGAAGTTCTACTTTGAAGCACTCTTGGCTCTAGTAGTTGGTTACGTTGAAACCAATTACAGAATTGCAACTTTTTTTCGGGATTATTACGATATCATTTTTGCATGGCCTGGTATTTATAGTCATGATATCCATGTCTCTTGACTAATTTATTAACAGGACTTTTTGATAAATTGCATTCACTGGCCATAGTTCTGGATTCTACTCTTGGATTCAGTGGAATTTGGGCCAGAACATTGATTTCATTCATATGCTCGTTTAGTCTTAAATAAGGAACTATAGGTTTAATTAATGAATTATGTGCAAGTAACGTTGTAGATGAACGTCGAAACATTTTATTATTTGGTTCTGTTCTTTCAGGATATAATTCATTATACTCTTGTGCTCTGAACGAATTCCTATCTAGTTTTATGTACAGTTTGTACATATCTCTCTTTTCTTCATTTGTGAATCTTACACAGAAAAGTATTTAATGACAAGATGTTTTTGTGACACAATAATGAACGAAGTGACAAATAATATGTCACAAGTCTATCAACAATATTAATGTTCTAACCCAAATTCAATTGAATCCAGAAAAAAATCAAGAACTGCGGCCAGTGAACGCACTTTATGTTAATAAAATAGTCAAGAGACGCGGATACAATGATTTTAAATTTGAAAAACTATATCGTAACGATCAGGAAAAAAAATCGATTCTGTAATTTGTTTCAACGGAATAAATAACAAAACACGACAATAGCGATTCCTCGCGAGAAGATTGAGAATGCATTGGAAGGTATTCAAGGAGACGAAGTAAGCAAATGTATATGAAGTTTGAGTTCCAGAACCGCAAAGTGCATTTTACAAATTGGTGGTCTCGGTAGTGTAGAGGTTAGCACATCCGCCTTTCAAGCGGAAGACCGGGTTCAATTCCCCGCCGGGCCACCGTGCTGGGTAATCGCACGTTAAAAGGTAAGGCCTCGTTAATCCATTGCTCGCACAAGTTTCGACTTCTGAGGGTGGACGTTCGTCAGCTGGTTAACGGAACGAACAATTTAACAATTAACAATTTGTTCGAGTTTTGATACAAAATCTAGTAAAAACAGTTTGATACTCACCAACGCTACCAACTACGCAACAGAGCGTTCCAGGGGGTATGTCTAAATTAATATCTATCAAAGTATCTACTGCCGGGCTCCAGCTGGCAGTCGCCTTTTCCATTTTTACCCTTCCAGGTTTGTCGGCAGATACCGTGCCTGGAAAATTCATTAGAATATCAATCTGGCTAAGTCTTGAACACCCCGTATAAACTAAATCAAGTGCAACATTGTTAATTTTGGTATTTTTGACGTCCAAATTGGTATGACAACTGGCCCTTTTTTTAACAGACTTCATATACACATCAAAATGATCTAGGAAGAGAAGAAATAATAAGTAGTCGTTTAATTTTCAGAAGAAATAATTTCAATTGTTGGATATTTCTTTTCATATTCATTACATCGGCTTGTTTTTGTTGACTTGAAAAATACAATTTTCGATATCTATCGGGGCTTGTTAGAATTTGTTGTTATGATTGCTGGAAATCAGTCAATATGAAACGACAACATCTTGATCGTGAAACACAGTTACGGGCCTATAAATTTACTCTGATTTCCTTCAATTGAGAGTTTTTCATAATTTTTTTTAAAATTCTTTCTATCTCCCAAACACAACGGTTGGTTTGTTTCCGATAATTCAGTTGATTAGTTGATTAGTGTCCAGATATGTTCGCTTTCAAGATTTTACAAGTAAACTGTCAAATGACCATTTAATTTTCCTTGGATTAATTTGACCCCCATACCATTTTGAAGTTCGTAGATAGAAATTCTTAGCAAGGTCTCGAATGTAGTCTTCGTGTCAGGCTTCAAAATAGCCCCGAACGTTAATTAACATGGCCTCGATAATTACGAAATTATTTTCTATTCGTGTTTTATCGAAAACACTCTTACTATTTCGAAATTGTTTACACACGTTCCGGAGATATCGTTGTTCTAGCTGAACTTGATCAAAGTATCTAGACAAATATAAATGCAAGCTAAAATATCATAAACTGATATTCATGATATTTGAGTTTAAGGGTGATTTGTTTTAAAGCAGCAAATGGCAGGACAGCCTATCGCAGCGCGACACGCTATGGTTTTATTCTTTCCAGGAGCTATGCCTTTTTGGTGAGATCCTTTGTTCATTGACAAATTGGCTAATGGAAACCAAGAGGTTTATTGCTCTCTTTAGCAGTTCTACTTGTAAATTATTTGGGCATTCGGTAGAAATACAAAATAATTATATTCACTTTACATTGTTTTGTTTCACAACTTCCATAACTCCTTCATTTCAAACTTCAACTACAAAAAAGTCTGCGTCTTGTTCGGGTTCACTCGAATCTTCAAATCGAGGTATCAGCGCTCGAGTTTGTGCAATGCACGTTACATGCAGGCGACTCCAAGCTCACGACCCATGGAGGAGGCGTACAGGGAAACCTTCACACTCTCGAATCTCGGAAGGTCGCTGATGTACAGGGAGTACATTCCGGCGAGGATTTCTCTGCTATCAGACAGGGAGCCCCCTACTCTGACCTGAAAGGTCCTGCCCTTCAGAAAGGACCAGATCCACCGGACCAGGCCCCGAGGCAGGCCAAACTCAAGGAGCTTGTGGAGAAGGTCTTTGTGCCTCCGAAGTTTCCAAGAGGACTAAGTGTACATTCTTGTTGTTACTGAGCTCCTTGTTGGTGTTTTCGACCAGTCACAGAGCCTGTAACCCAGTGGAGTGATCCCTCTGGAAACAGATTGCTCGTCAGGCAGAACATTACGGTTCTTGACTTCTTCGTTGATCCTTTGAAGGACGACTCTTACAGCCAGCTCAGCCGCCGAGAAGAGCACACTGAACGGGCGATGGTTCTGTAGGAACAACGGATCCTGATCCTCTTCCACATGCTTCCACCTTCTAGGAAAGTACCTGTGTGCCAGTGAGCTATTGATTATCTTCAACAGCGTGTCGATGCAGGGAGCCCCTTCGACAACCTATTGGTTATTGAGTCGACCCCCGGAGACTTCTTAGCCTTTGAGGTTTCGATATATCCTTTTAATTCTTCGACAGAAGCTGGGCGGATATTGCCAACGTTATCTTCTCTGAGGATACGACGGACCCGATTTTCCAACAGAATATCGCGGTCGATGTCATCATCATCGTCGACGTTGAGCTGGAAGGCTAAGGAAGCCGGTCACGTCGTCTTGGTTTAAATCAGGTCTGAAGCCTAGCTTGCACTGTATTTCGTCAGAGTGACAAAGGGGTCATGAGTGAATAGAGTCTTTGATTGACGGCATGAAAGTCCTTACAGACATCCGTGCCACCTTTCACGGTGTGAACCCTTCCTGGCTGGGTTGAGTTGGATGAAAAAGCTGTTCACCCGTTAACGGAGAATATTTACCCGTTAACAGAGGATTGGTTAAAGAAGCGCGAACGCGTGCGTTTATATAGTTTCTGACAGCGCTGGACTTGTATCGCGAGCACGCAGCTGGTTTCTGATTGGTCAACACTTTCTACCCCGATTTTTGTGATTATTATCTTCTATACCGAACTTATTCCTACTACTTGGGCGCTGACGACAATCCCAAACCTCAAACTATGTAGTATGCGCTGTGTAAACGGAACGTCAAGCATTGAAACCAACCGTATGCGGCAAAATAGTTTTGACACAGTTAAACGATTTAATTTCTGCAATGACAGCAAAGTTACCAATGGCGCGCACTTGGTTCAGACCAACTACAAAGCAGAGACGGAATTCAAACAATAAAAGTACCTTTTCGTCTTACCGTTGAGCACTGCTGTGGTGCCTTGCTCCTCCAAGCCGAGGAACTCCTCCAATCTGCCGATCGACACCTTGGCTTCTGCGTAAGCGGCGAGACCGTTCGGATACGCTATGCAGATGTAGAGCTGCGCAGTGTTGAAGAGCTGCGCCAAGGAGAAGACCACGTCGCTCGTCAGTCTGTTGCCCAGGAGTACGAAAGCCACGATGGTGAGGTAGAGTGATAGTCTCTCGGTGAAGACCATCATGGAGAGGGAGAGGGCTTTCACGTAAGAGGTCTTAGAGACTTCTTTTATTTCTTCTCTGTTGGAAAATGAAGCGGTATTTTGAAAAATAGAATTGTACTTTGATTGACTGTTTATTATTTCACCATTGTTTTCACTTTTTTCAATATATTTTGATTCGTTATTTTTGGAATACTTTATTATAATAACGTTAGGCGCGGGAAAATTAGAGCATAGTTGGTTTATTCGGAAATACCACTTACTTTCTGGCAATTTGAACGATTTTCGCAAATGATTTTTCCCAAGCGTACATCTTGATGACCTTGACACCAGCCATTATTTCATTCATGAGTTTTATTCTGTGGTCAGTCTTTTCGGCTATATTAAACCTGAACTTCCCTTGTATTTTCGACAGATACCCTGAAATAAGGTAAATAAATAAATAACGTAGAGAACTGCTTGCTGTTTGAAGGGTTTGAATCGAATGCCTTCAAGGAGAACAAAATCTCATTACCTTGGAGGGGTATTCCTTCTAGTACCATAGCGATCATTCCCGCTAGAGCTGCCACCCCGACACTCCTGTACATTATGTAGAAACCGATCACTGCCTGGATGGGCATCAGCCAGATATAATGAAAGAAGTTCGCTGACATGTCGAATCTTTGCAGATCGTTCGAAAGTAAATTGACCATTTTGCCAGGGGCTGCTTTTCCCAGAGAAGCTTGGTTCAGCCTTAGGAGCTGGAAAATGAACATTACTGTAATTTCTTTGAGTTTCCTGCGTGCGCAATTGTTACCTTTCTGTAAACCAGAGAACAGCACGCTACCCTGACTCTCATACCGATTCTTTGACTGCCCAGATGGGCGTGGTGCATTAGTACCACTATCAGGAACGCTACTAGTACCACGCCACCACCTAGAATCCATCCTGAATTCTGTCCTAGCTCCTTCTCGTACTTTTCGGGAGTTTCGAAGTATCGGATGTACTCCGCCAAAACTATGGGGTGCAGTGATCTAGAAAAATGAAGATGGTTCATTCATTTAATAAAGATATTGAATCCCTGAGTTCTAACTTTAAAATTACAATTATTTCTTCGTCTTAGATACGTGGAGGGACTAAGGGTCAATGTCAAAACTCAGTATATTTGATACAAAAGAATAAAACTCATATACATGCATATTAATCCAAATGAAATGAAGTATCACACTGATAAAGCACAAAAAAGGGGGGAAAGAAGAAAGCAAAAAGCGGCAAGTAAAAAGCTAATTTTTTTTCAAAAAAATGTAATAGAAGCTAATATAAAGCGTGAGGATTATAAAATGAAAAGTTATGAGTTGGAAGGCGTGAAATGGTTTGAAAAATGGTACTTAGACGAAGTACTATGAAGTAGTACTTACAAAACAAGATATTTAAAAAAATATAAAATAACATGGTGAAACCTGTTAAAAATAACCACTAAAAGTATGACATTTGAAGAGAGAAATATTAGAAATACCAGAGAATAGCGGTACTCAAATTGAAGCACAAAGAAAACTTATTAATATAATAGTAATGAAGAAAATCATGAACAGTAACACTAAGAAGTGAATGGAGCTTTATTAAACACCAACACCTAACCGTTATTTTTAACATAAGAGAAGTAGGAAAAACATTTAGACTTTAGAATACATTTAGAAAATGCAATAAAAACGAAATTTCATGATACGTCAATCAAACCGTATTTGCATTCAATACAGAAATCGATGAAAAAATATGAAATTTACTGCTTGGAAATTGATGAGTTTGAAATAAATCTGTGATGAAAAAACTCATTGATATTCGCGACACGAAAATAAATCCATCAATGACGAGTTTATAATATAAAAACCATTCAATAGAGAATTTATTTCCATACATTTTCAGATGTGATCGTAAAAATTGTGTTACACATGATCACAATAAGTTTTTATATTCGAACAAATATGTTCGATCAATAGGATCAGTTCATTGCCAAAGACTAAATATCATTGATGTTAAATCAATTGCGATTGAACCGGTTCAGGAGAAAGTAGTGATAAATAAGTAATAACACAGTTTCTTAGTCCAAACAGAGGAAATAAATATGACATTGTTGCTATTTGAATATAACCATAGTTATATTGCCACAGGGCAGTTTTGAAGTTACATACTTCCAGAATTTCTATATTCGATGATGTTGGTCAGAAATCAATGTTGTGAGTTCAAATTCCAATTTGCAATTTTCAATTTTATATCAGTTTCTGTGTCAACTATATTAATTAATTTATTTATTGGGAAAGAAAGTTTTTGGCTTTCTACTACTCCATCTTGATACAAAAAATGTGGGAATCTTCCAAAGAAAGGAAGGAAGCAATCATTTTTTTGAA
>WOGR01009400.1:0-11364 GCA_015342045.1 Leptinotarsa lineolata | reverse complement strand
ACAACGCAGAACAGTCAATTCTGAGTGGTACACAACCATTTGTTTGCCAGTTGTCTTCCAAGAAATCAGGAAAACCAACCGCCGAAGACGGATCACTCTTCACTACGACAATGCGGGCTCTCACACATCGGCTCAAACAACTGCATTTTTGAGCACCCAAAACATCGATTTGATGAGTCATCCGCCGTATAGTCTTGACTTGGCACTTTCTTTTTTTGCTCTCCGTTGATGTTGGCTCCAGATTAGCCTGAGATCTAGTATCACTGCCAGGAATTTGACCACCTATCACAGATTTTTCTCTTCAGTTCTGAGTTTTAGAGGTGGGGGGGCCTGCTGCATACGTCCCCTTATTATTTGCTTGGGCTAAGATTACTCTCCCCCGTAACCCAGTACTTTGTATCTATGATGGTCCAGAAGACGTAGTAACTCTTTCATTACAAGGTTATATTACTTTCACATGAGGGCAGCCTCTTGCAAACCGTGCCACTACTATTCCTCCCAAGTAATTGTTCCATACGTTATCATAGGTCTGACAATCATCACATATATACGATGGATTTGTTAAGACTGTGAGCCACAAACCAATCCATTGTGGACCTAACAATGGATTTTCTATATGGATATTCATTGTTATGAGTTATCGAGAAGAGTTTCGAATTGACAACGGTTCGAAAATCAATTGGTATTGTACCGTTGTGTCATACGTCACGAATTGAATAATTGGGCATTGACCAAGAAACTAAGCTGCTCTGAGCGGGTTAGCGAAAAAAAACATTTCAAACTCACATTTTAAATATTTACCACAAGTAAGTGAGACTTATGAATCATAAAAAAATTAATTGGCGTTCCGGGGCGACTAGATTGATTCCAGTGGCGCATTCGCTTTTTCTGCTGCAGGAAAACCCGGAAAAACCTGCAGCAACACATCATCTGAAGATCTTTCATAAAACAAAATGTAGGGTGTCTCCAGAGGTTCCAATGAATTCAAAACATCACCAGAAAATATTTTGACACGACTATCGTCAAACTTAAGCCAGTCCGGTTCATCCTTGACCAAAGCGTAATAATCACCAGACTCAACGCCAGACCCGCAGTGAAGAATGACTGCATGAAGATTATAACAGTGGTCTGCTAGATTAAAGTATTCAGAAGTTTGATGCTTCTGTCATAGGTTGAGTTATGTTAGAAGATTATCAGTGTTATTATTAGATTATCTGTTGCCTCAGCTATACTTGTTGTCTTATTATAGTCAGTTATTTTTGTGCAAATTTGGCAATACAGTTGATCATCACCCGTTGAAAGTTCTATTTTCAAATGATTTAACAACAAGCTTTGCACAGACTGGTTATCATTCATAGTAGGAAACGCTAGTTCAAGTTCCAGAAAGTCACATACGTTTTTGCTAACTCTTGAACATGTACCACAAACTAAACTAGTGAGGATTTTTCTAGCAAAAGATCTACGAATACAAAACGAGATAGACTGTATGGAATCATTCAATTCAGAACGATCAGGAGTATTGAACCTGCTATTTTCCTGTTCACGAAGAGTATTCAACAAGAACTTCATGAATTTGGAACAATCCTCTTGTTTTCATAAGAGTATCTGGTGGACTTCAAAGATTCTAGGAAATCGGTTGGTGGGAAAGATGATACATTTTTACGAAACTGCAGCTGCATGAACAAGTGTTTGAGCTTGGTGAATAAGAATCTTAACCAATTTTCGTCCCAATATTTTCAGGACAACTGTCTGCTGATTCGCAAGGAAGAACAGGTTCCACAGAATCTGCATCAGAATCATTTCTCAAGCTGCAATCAATCCTCCCTAGTGACTTTATTTTCTTTATGATAAAATAATTTGTATAGGATTAGTCAGTGTCCTAAAAATAAAATAATACCTCGCATTAATTTGAGTCTACAACATTCATATCACAAAAGAGATACATACATATATCAGTGCGAAAAATATTCATCTACAGAATAAAAAACTTGATTCAATGAAAATTATTTCAATGCTGATTTGAATAATTTCAGTTCAGGAATAGATTTCATAGTCAATGGTAATTTATTAAAAATCATTCGACCAATTATAGATGGGGAATTGAAAAATGTACATTATGTTGTTTTGTATTGACTGAATTCACTCAAGCATTAGTTTTGAAATGTTTAAAATTGCAGTATACAAATATACAGAATTCAAAAATAAACAGACATGGCAGAGTTGTACTGGTTGTACTCGATACACCAGCAATACAACGAAATATTTTCTCCGGGAGATGGAAACATCCTTATATTTTGATGACATTGCTCAAATAACAATGCTATGCCTCAAACGAGATTCTGCCTGAGCAAAGTACAGTATAGTCAACTGGTCATGAGTAAGAACACATCTAAGATTACGAAGCATATAAATTACAGAATTCATATTTGAAACGACTGCCTCACTATATATCCTCCAGTCGATAAATTCATCGACATAAAGACCCAAATATTTCACACATGTCAATTTGATGATTGCCAATTTTAATGTCTATGTTAGCTACCTGCTTTTGTTTATTATGAAACTGTACTGCATGTGCTTTTTTGCGTTGAGATAAAGAGAATTCCTGCAGAACCATTCATACAGTTATGATTAGTAATTACTGATATGATTACCTTTATAAAGCCTCTGGAAGTTTTGAAAAAAAATCAGATATTTCGAGATTTCCTCCCTGAGAAGCGACATTGTTCGAATTGAAGGGTGTGTAGTGTTGATGGATGGAAATCAAAAGTGGTTTTTCAATTAACAAGAGTGAGGTTTCTCGGTAATGATATCCTCAAGGCGACTGAATTATTGGATATTTCGAGCTGGTAATCAATTACTATACGAGACTACAGTGATTATTTTGGACTTTCTCGCAAGAAAGTGATGATAATCACAGAATGGAAATTCTTGTCAAAAACAAAGCCCTAGGTAGGTGTGGTATGAAATACGTTCATTTTATAGGATGAATTTGTAATTGCTTGTCCACTTGGCTGAACTTTCTTTTATGGTCATGAGGATTCACCCAGGCGGAAGTGAAAACCAAAACATTAAAGTCCCGTTTAATTTGTACAGTCATATACCCGGTTGTTGGTCAAGCAGAAAGTGTTTATGTGTATATATCCTTTTGATAATGTGATAATTGTGTTCATGTAGTTTTGTTGATGAATGTCGCAATAAAGTTCTAAACAATGAACAATTATGTTAATTTCATTGGATTCCTTATCAACGTGAGTTATCAATAAAGATAAACAATTTTACATCAATTTTCCATGAGAAATACTATCGAGAATCTTTCTAACAAACTGATATCTGAAGACGTTAGTTTTGAATCAATTTTGTGAAAAAATGCCGCAGTAACGTATGTCCTAAAATTCTCAACTTCCAATCTACAGTGTGCTGAAGTTTAAGCAGCGGCATCTTCTAAGCATCAAAATATGTTTTCGATTTGAAACTTTTTCAGTTTTTATTACCAGAGTGCATAGGTTTATTTTTTGTGCCCCATCCATATTACGAACGGAAAAAAATCGTGAAACTAGATTTACACTTTGGGCAAAAGAGGTTTTGGCTTTGTACTTTTCCATCTTCATACAAAAATGTAAAAAACTTTCAGAAGAAAAAATTCAAATTAGATTTACTCAGAATGAGAAATGAACAACAGTGGCGTATCCCACAAGGAATCGTCCTGGAACCTATATTATTCCTCCTATATTTGAACGGTCTATTGATTGGGTCAGATGCTGATTGGACAGTACTTTCTTTGGCAGATGATAATGTGCTCTACGTTGAAGGAAAAACTTGGGAAGAAGTTGAACAAAAATATTCAGTTTGGAAAAAACTACATATTTACTCTTCTCAAACAATAAAATTGGATCGTCAAAAAACCAAACGATTCATATAAATCTTCCTTCTCGAAGAGATACATGGATTCTTCAAAGCACTGACTACACTAATTATCTAGGAATAACGATAGACAATCACTTGAAATGGGACTATCACATCCAACTCCTAACAAAAAAAATTTGATCTCTGATGTATATGTTTGGACAAATTTCAAGAATAACTGACAGACAGACAATAAGAAATATATACTACGCCCTTGTCGAATTACTGTTATGCTACGGAATAGTAGGTTGGGGAGGGGCCTGTGAAAACACCTTGAAACCCCTCAAGATAGAACTAAAACGAACAATTTCGATAACTCAATATGAGAAACATGAAACTATTCACACTTACCAGACGCGGTTTTAAACATGAAAATGTTGTGCAACCCAAAATCTAAAAAACTATAGGTCGACGTAACTTCTTATACGTCGGTCAGAAAGTATTGAATAATATCCCACAGGAACTGAAAAAAATGTCGGATATAAATCTTTTAAAAAATTATTATCGAATTATTTGATTTCTAATGCCATTTCAATACTTTAGAATTGTTAAATGAAATAGGTACTGTTTCTCACCGGCATTTGCCCTTCGTTAATTTATTTTTTCTACGGATGCTATACAATGTGCCACTTCTCTCATAGCTTTCATACGTTCAAAACGAAAGATTTCTCACGCTGTGAGAAATATCCGCCATAACAGTGAGAAATTATTTCTCACTGTTATCACGATAACCCAAGTCAGTCATGAATTGTTACATATCAGATTGATATGACACGTTCTCCATGTCGACAACGCTACGCCGACCATTCGCGTGCAATATCCAGGTAGCCCATTGTCGGCGTTTTCATAACGACAAAACCGAAGCACTGCATAATTATTGCTGTCAACTTACCCAACGAAAATAGTTTTACTGTTGATTGCTATAGTATAAACAGTTCAAATTTATTAAATATTGAATATAATGAAATACGAAAATTAAGAGTTGGAAAATACACCTCCAGAAATTGTTCAGAAAGCATTAAATGTTTGCAATAATTTGCTACCAAGCACATCAAGAGAAAAATATGAAATCGCTCACAAAAACTTTATGGACTGGAAAATGATAGCTAAGGTAAATTCTTGTTCCGAAAATACCTTGTTAGTTTATTTTGAAGAGCTTAAAGGTATTTTTGAGGAGTACCTTAATTATTAAAAACTGTGTTGATATATCAAAATAGGTAAAACTACGTGCATTTTCAAAACGCAAATCTGAAAAATATGCTCCAAAACAGTCAAAAACAATCTTCTGAAGAAATTCAACAATTTTTAAAAGATACACCCGATGAAAAGTATTTGCTGATAAAGGTATGAATTGAAAATTTTCAAATTGGTATCCGATACTTAAACCAAGGTTTCTAGAAATGTCATAGTCACAGGAGAATTCTACCAAATTTACAAAAAATATATAAAGCTTCGATCATGATTACAAAAATAGCAAATGTACAAAATAGCCTGAGGGGATAATTAAACTTGGCACCATGGCGAAAGAAATAGCGAAATTTTTGCAGTTACCGAACCCTGAATTATATAGTGGCCACTGTTTCCGAAGGTCATCTGCGACTATTTTAGTTAATGCAGGGGCATGAAAACGCCATGGGGATTGAAAATCCAGCAATTTTGCTGAATCTTATATCGAAAACTCCATAGCTAACAAAATGAAAATTTCAAAAAGTATAGTAGAATCCATTCAGCCTCCAGCGCCATTAAAACCTGAACACAACAATGCTGTGGAAGATCAGTTCATTTCCCCATCAACTTCAACTTCGACCACAGCTAATATTTCAATTACCGAAAAGACGTTGAAACAAAACGACCTACCAGGAACTACTTCACAAAATTGTTCAAATGTAACTGTTAATTGCTATTTTAATTGAAATATAAAAATGAGTTAATGACATGCAAGTATTATTATATATGTATTCCAATTTTCAATACTTGGAAACAACGCAACCGTAGAAAAAGTACAGTGTACAATGCGCGAGAAAATGACATATTTCTCACTCGCTTGATTTGCGAGTGCGCTCGTGAAAAATATGTCGTTTTTACCACTTGTACAATATACTATTTTGAACTTTCAGTGTACCTGTCTTTATCTCTCTAATTGTATGGCCGTTGTGTCCCTCTTGGGCGCATTTGGTCAGTTTTCTCCTGTCAACATTTAACTGGAGCTTTCGTGGGTGGCGTAGCAATCTTACTCAAGGCAATACTGCCCCTTCTAGTTTTTCTCTCACATTTCCTCAACCTAAAAAGACTTCGTTATTTCAAAGTTCTTCGGAAGACTTTTTGGTCACGCAGATATTCAGGTAGCTCGAAGAATTTCAACTACGATTGAATTCAAATACATCATGATTTAGAGATATCAAAATTTTATTCTAACGATTACGTTTGATGATGAAGTACCTGGTAGCTCTCCTCAGGATTTCTAGCAAATCAGGAATTCGTGTTCCATTTTCTTACGATAACTTAAATCTTCGATGGTACCAAAATCTTCAAAGTAGAATACTATTTCATGAAAGAACTTTTTTATACTGGTGCCAATGATTCTTAATTATACTTGATGTTGACCCTGTAAATCATAGTACCTACACATACAAAGTCATCACAAAGTATACTAGAAAAAGTTGAACGAACAAATCTTACGCAGAATAATTTTGTTTCAATTCATATTCAGCTTCAGTCAATGGTCAGGTGCAACAATACTTTTTCACTTGTTTTTTTTCTGTACCTTCAACAATCTTTATGCGCTGATACGAATTTAATTGACGTCATTATATAGTAGCTAGTCTTTTAGATCTTCTAAAACCGGTAGGTGAGGTGCCCCATTATTAAAACAATTCTTTTTTATTTCAGGACTAAATTGCTACTACTTTTCGTTGCCGAAGAAATACGATTATAATTAAACACTCGGACATTCGTGACCCGCAATGGCTCTGCTCTAAAATAACAAAAGTAAAATTATGATAATTGTATTTCAAAGAAGACATGAGAAAGTATACATAGTATACAAAAGGGTTGAGGATTTGAAGGCCGTCGATTTTTGGAATTTCTTCCTGACGTTTCGCTGGCGCGAGTGGCTAGGTTCTTCAGAGGTTCATACATCTCTGACGACTGGGTATTCGGACTGCGTAAAGCATATTTATATTGATCCAGGTAGTTGGGTGTATTAATAACTGTACCTGGATTGGGTAAATTGTCAATAATATCAGTTGACCCTTTTCTACCTGCCGTCATGGTGTTTATTATTCTAGAACTTCTCACAATGGGATTTCATATTCGGTTGAGGTTCACAGCTTCTTCTTTTCTGTTGAAATTATCCGTATGTTTGTGGATCTCAATTGCCTCCCGTATCAGTCGGTCATGGTATCCCTGGTTGGTCGCAATGAGTTTCTTGTTTCCAAACAGAATCCTGTGGTTTCCTTCTCTGAATACGTGTTCCGCCATAGCCGACTTGTCCGTTTGGTCTAATATGCAGTTTCTCTCATGCTCCTTCAGTCTTGTTTCCATGGATCTTTTGGTAGTTGTGATGTATACCTTTCCACAAATGCACGATAAGCAATATATCCCTGATGGTGATAGTGGGTCTCTTTTGTCTTTAGCCGACCTGAAGAAGCTTTGTTTTATCTACTTGGTGGGATTGAAAACCGTTTTAATGTTGTATTTTCCCAAGAGTTTTTCAATAATGTCTGTGACCTTAGAGATATATAGAAAATACGCACTTGCAACCATCTCAGCCCCCATCCAGTTTTGAACCGTGGAACTTTTCAGTTTCATGGCCTTCTGGATCTTGGGTACACTGTTTCTATTCGATCTCAAGGTCACTTGAAGATTATTATTATTATCATTATTATTATTATTACATATAAATAAAGGCTGAGGACAGAGTCCTATATAAGCCTACAAACTAAAGAGATTAACAAGTTAATACAATGTATACGAAGAGACGGAAAATGCATAGAAACGATTGAACAAATAAGCAAATGTCAATTTTGTTTTTAAAACTATTCACTGAGTCGGAATCCACAACATCGTTGGGTAAGTTATTTCATGTTAACCAGTTAACCAGTGAATCTGGGTCAGTTGGTTCACGTCATGTTATGGTTAGTAGTATTATGTTAAGTTTTAGATCAACTATGTTACATATAAGTTCATTGATGTTCCAGTTCTTTCTGTAGATGCTTTGATTCACACATATTTCGGGCCCGTTCAGTTAGAGAAGAGATAACTCCTCTCTCTTGACTAGGATAGTGGGGTGAGAGTGCGTGCAGGTACCTATCCGTGTGCGTAGGTTTTCAGAACACTTTGTGGGTTAGTCTAGCACCACATCGTTTGATGAGAGCATCTAGGAATGCTATCTGCTGGTCCTGTTCAGTCTCCATGGTAATATTAATTTCAGGATCCTGTTTTGGATCACCTCAAGAGGGCTTAAGGTGCGTATGGTAGGTTCTTCCCCAACAAGCGATTCCATAGCTCAGGTGACTCGCTATAAGTGCATAGTACAAAATTTTGAGGTTAGAGTTCGTTAATATTTTCATCAAAAATTTTAATTTAAAAATTACTAGGCAGCGCAACTTATCACAAATATACTGAATATGAGCATTCAACTTCAGTTTCGGGAAGTATTACATGTTGATCAATTTTCAGTTTTGAAAAACAATGTTTGCTGGAAATATTTCAAATGAAAGGTATATAGTGAGTTTTCTCCAGATTCACTGTCAATAATCGATGTTCGAGCCAATTTTTATTCAAAACCAGATCCGATTGAACTACATGTTCCAGTAGCTCCCAGCTATTTGCCTTGTAAAAAATGGCTGTATCATCTGCGTTGGAATATAGTCCATCAACATATATGGTAAATAAAATTGGCCCCATAATTGTGCCTTGGGGGATTCCTATACCAGTTACTTGTGTGTCACTCAAATGTCAGTACTTACACAATGAAGTCTATTGGCGGGATAGCTCTTGAACAAGTTCAGAGTATCACATTTTATACCAATATCTTCTAGTGTTTTTAGTAAGAGATTCTAGTCAACTGTGTCGAATGCCTTCGACAAGTCAATATAATCAACATTAATAAAAAAGGGAGTTTCCTAGGATGGAACCTGCTCACTGAGCACTGCTCACTGAGCACTGCTCACTGAGCACTGCTCACTGAGTAATGATGAAGTTGTTCTGTGTCTCTTCAATCCTAACTGACATATTCCGCTGAGGAAGATAGATCTTGATCTATTCCAGCGGGACGCCCCGTATACTATAGTACTTCAATTTGATCACAGTGAAGCGTGATCATCACAATTGAAGGCTCTGGATCTGTCGCAAAATACTCCAAGTGAATTTTTTTAGGATTCTAGGGTATAACTTATAATTTCTACTGAATAAAAAGTTGCATTTGCTGTACATGATTTTGGGCGAAAGCCAAACTGGCAATAGAATGATATTTCACTGTGGGTTCACCACAGATGTTTTCAATACTTCTGGAATATTTGGAAAATGTTACAATCTTGAGAGATCATAATTGGTTTTCAGAAACAAAGATCAACAGGTAATCTCTTTTCAAATTCAACCCACTCCAAGAAAAATGGAATGGATACATTTGCCTGATATTTTCGAAGCTTCTTACCATGTCTGTATGAGGGTTTACTAATTGGACTTCGGTGTTACAGCTCGAAAAATCGCTTTTTATACTTTTTCTCTTATAGTTCTCTCACTTCTCAAAAGATCGTTTCTCATAAGTAGCCATTATTAGTTCAGTCACGAGTAGTAATACCTACTAGTATTCCCCAAGGACTTAAATTTTCTTCAACACTTCCAATGCTTATAAACATCCTATAACGTCAACTGTACTTCATATACTAGAATATTGATGACGAAATAACCCAAATGGATTCATTATTATTAAATTTGAAACTGTGGCCCCAAGATTCAAGCTGCCTGTTGACGGTGAAAATATGAATTATGTGGATGATGTTTAGATTTGATTTATTGAATTTTTGTTTTTTTTTATAGTTCTTTTGTTCCCAACTGTTAGTGATAAAACAAAAATACACCAAGCAAATCTTCAGTAGTTTGGTATTATCTAAAAATTGATTGGTATATAAATGGTTGAATAATGTACTACTTAATATGATTTATTCTCAGTGGTAAGACCACATTCAGAGAATTTTCTGAGTGCTTGTAGCTAAAATATTCTCAAAAAAATCATTTTTATTTTCCACATTGTTGAAGTTCGAGAACACATAAAATGCCAAGAAATAAAAAGTAGCTTCAATTATTCAATCAGCAGTTCTCTCGATATCTGTCATTAATGGTTTTATTTTCAAGAAACGTTTAAAAGTGTCAACGTACTTGCAGAAAGGTATTTCGTGGTTCGTCGCGCATATTAAGTAATGTTATCGAATGTATCTCACTTCCTTCTTACTTTCAACTACATAACTTACACAACAAATCTGAAGACGGTACCGAACTAAAGTCGACCATTTACACACAACGGAAGTTCACGGAACTGCAAGTTTGGTTCCCGAAGACATATTAGCCTTAATCATTTGTCAATTAGCTTCGTTGTACTTTCTCTCAGAATCTGGGAAGATAATCTAAAAGAAATGATCTCTGTGTATGATGCATTATCATTTTTTGTAAGTGTTGCAGACTTTTCAACGACTGGTACTCAATTATTTGCCGGCCAATTTTCAACTCATTAATCTATTTTAATGGTTTTTTTCAGTTCATCTCATCTCAAACAAATTCGAACCAGAATCTCATTCAAACTATCTACCTACGCTTCCGCTTCTGACAACTTTTTCCACAATCACGTACATTTTATGACATGTTGATTCTTCTTCATCTCGTAGATTGTACAAGAAAATTATCCTTCTGCTCGTGATCTAATTATTGTGAAAAAAATTATATCTACAAATTATCATGATAGACTCATGCATTTTCATTTCGTTGTCATAAAGTTGCTAAAGTATGTACAGTTTTTTTGTTCTGGTTCTGCTTTTAAGAATCAGGCTTTGCAATTCTAGCGACATGATTGTGCCAAGCCATATTGGTGTCCATTTTAACCCCAACAAACTTATCGAAGCAGAAAGCGAAATTTTCTGTCTTGACATCATTATATCCTGTTCGGAGACATTTACCTTTTTGAAGAAAACCGATGCCTTGGTTTCACACAAGATGAGGGACTGCCAATGGGATCGCAACTTTGACCAGTCATAGCCAACATATATATGGAGTGGTTTGAAACTGACAATTAAAGAAGCCCACAAGGCACCCCGAGTCTGGTTGAGATACGTTGATGACACCTTCATAATATAGACACCTTTCTGAAGCACATCTACAGCGTAAGACCTTCCATCACTTTCACAATGGAGAAGGAAGTCCACAACGAATTGCCTTTCTTAGTCGTATTGGTGAAGAGGACCG
>WOGR01009399.1:0-11364 GCA_015342045.1 Leptinotarsa lineolata | reverse complement strand
GATGTTATGTTTTAGGTGGAAATTCCGACCACCCTGTAAATTATTTTTGAAAATTCGATGGACCTGTTCATGACTTGATGCTTTAGGTGTGATTCTGTGAAATTCAACATTTTCAACTGTTACTGTCTATGAGTTAGGATTTTTTCGGAGTGATGCTGTAACTGTCAAATTTTTCAGAAAAAAATTGATATCTCGAAAACTGACAGATTGTTACACAAAGTGTACCTAAAATATGCTGAGAAATTCAAAAATGTAATAAAATACAGGGTGTTTTATTTGAAATAAGGAAGTGGCCCTCAACTTCCGGTATAACGGAAAGAGACCGGAAATTGAAAATATTCTAGTTGAGACGATCATTTTGTAAAACTCACTACCACAAAATTTCAAGTTTTTATTTTGAATTGTTCTCCATATATTCCTAACGAACGCTCGTCGTGAAAGACCCTGTATATTAACGAAATCAACGAGTTCAATAAATTTTGAACTACTTTAATACATGAAAATTTCAATTTTATATTTTGTTCGAGGAAACTTCTTCTAATTCATATAAAAATTGAATATCTTTACAACAGGTGGAATTTTTATCTTGGAACAAATATTTTTTCAACATCCATCATTTTATTAATAACAACTAACAAAATGTAGAATTCGAAAATCCATGTTTTTCCTGGATTTGCTTTCCTTTTCACAATGATACTCTTTGCATGAATAATTCCATCGTACTATCAGAACATGAACATATGATTTTTATTATACAAGCTGTCGTTTGACTTGAGGCTTCCCCAACTTCGAAATTTGATATGCGGACCAATATCTATTGTTACAATTCTTTGATCGATAATGTTCACATAATAATGTAAAAATATCATGAATTTTCTATATCAGGAACCGTGTTAGGAGTCATACGTTAAAAGGTAAGACCTCGTAAGTTCTTAGCCCGCACAAGTTTCGACTTCTGAGGGTTGTTATTCGTAGGGGTGCGACAGCTAGTTAACGGAAACAGAAACAGATATACTCCAGAGTTTCGATAATATCATGATAATAAAATAAATTTTTATTTCTTAATACTGCCTTAATAATGACTCGAATAGAATATTCGAGAGTGTTCGAAAGCATTCTCGGAACATTTTGGATAATTTGGGCATTGTCTGGAATGTTCTGAAATATTCCAGTTCATTGTGGAACCATCAAAGAAGTTATATGGTGAGATAACCCTCTATCCGCAATACAAGAAGAAGTTCTCGTTTCTACCGGAAGAGCATGCTTCTGAGGATATAGGAGCTGAAAGTTTCGCCCTCTGGAAATTTCTGGAACGGTCTAGAACATTCTAGAGAATTCAAGAGCATTCCAAAAATCCCGGAACACCTCGGAACATTCTGGATTGTTCGGAAATAGTATAAAACGTTCGAGAACATCCCAGGCCACTCTGGAACATTCCAGAATGATCTCCAATACTGTGAAATATTCTGAATGAATGAGTAGGACTACCCATTGTTAAGGGTATACAAAACAAAATCCGTTTACCTAATGAAGTTTATCCTCTTATTCCAACTACCACACAATCTCATATTTGCCTACTGAACGAATTCGGATTCCTCAGCGAGTATCTAATAATAATGTCATTCAATAACATTCACTCAAACAAAAGTATGTTTTACAACTATCAATTCACTATTGGAATAGTTAGGTCCCTATTTACCTAAAGACAACACGAAACAAAAATAAATCAGAATGAATCACAATGTAAAACGAATGCAACATTTCTTCATCTCTCGTGTCGCATTGGTTTGTCAAGCCACTTGAAATTATTTTCTCGCGCGTTAGTCTCAGTTCTGCGAAATTTTTTTGTACTATATGGTGTCAAGGTCAATGTGCATAAAATTCTCAAGGCAATTCACATATTCATTCGAGGATTAATATCCTATCCGTCCAAATAGCTTTCAAATTACCGCATCAAAAGTAACCATTACTTTCAACTTTGAAATGGGTGTAGTAAGCTATTCTCAAATGATAGATATATGCCATAGTGTAGACTTGTAGACTGGTGTCTTCCAATAAAAAAAGTTGGATACTGAAACCCCTGACTCTTTCGTACCCTCTGCCTGTGACAATAGGCCTAGTTAGAACTCTGAGAGGTAATTCTCGCCGCCGTGTTTCTTTGATGATTTTGGAAAATTATCTCGTAGCTTTTGAGGTCACTAGCCCTGACTAAGGGGTTTTCATGATTTTCCGCTATTTCGAAAACTTCTCTATTTCGGAACTGAATGCTCTCCCGAATGGTTGGAATATGAACCTTCCCGTCTTATGTTGACGTTCCGTATGTAGACTTGTAGACCTATGAATGAAAAACAATATAGAGTGAATCGTTTTGTTGAATTCCAAAAGGATTAGGCAGCGTTTTCGACGAAAGCTCGCACAGGTAGCACCTCCGTACCGACTTCTATACATAAACCCTCCTCTTGAATTACTCCATCCATTGGTGAAAATCGTATTAAAATGAGTATGTTAGTTCTTGAGTTCATTTCCTTCAGACAGACACAGTGGCATACTTCAATCTATAGTATACAAGACTATAAAACATTTTCTATAGTACACGTTTAGTAAAAAAATTGTAATTCGTAAATACTTTGCTTACTTCAAATTATTTCAATAATATGGTCTTCTAAGGGTTACTAGAGGATTGCTATAGGTTTTGTGAATCGCGTCGAAAAAAATTGATAAAACGGAACAAAAGATGTGCTTCAAAAAATGAATGACGAAGAGCAAGAAAGGGATTTGTCCTATGGGTTAGAGAAAACTGTAGAAAAAATTTAAAAAATTATTGTTTTTCTGTAGAAGCTTCAATTGATTGATAACAAGTAAATTAAAAGATATACGAGTGTACTTGCAGTTGAATTGATGCTTTATCTACGATTGCGCATAAAGGGCAATTTGCCCGATTCTATTGAGTTGATAACTACTTTCAGAAGAATTTTTTCTTTCGTGTAGTTCAATGTTTATATGAAAGTAGCTGTTTCAGAAGGGTTTTTTCTTCCATTTTGTGTCTGAAAGTTACTTCTTTGAATGATCTACACATCTTTGTTTAGAGTTACTTCTTTCAAAAATGATTGCTTCCTTCCTTTCTTTAGAAGATTCCTACATTTTTTTGTATCAAGATGTAGTAGTAAAAAGCCATAAACTTTCTTTTCCAAAAATTAATCACTCCTAAAAATGTAACCTCTTCAATTAAGCAATATTTCTCTTGGCTGGGATTTAATCAAATAAGTGAATGAATGCCATTACGGTGTCAGCGATGACATAAGTTGATCAAACTTATTCCGTGACATAAAAATCGTAATTCATGAATGAATAGTGTGCTTTTTCTTATAATTTTATCCAGATTGGTACTGAAGAGCCTTGAGGCAAGTGTCTTACGGCGAAACGTTGGTGTTTACCAGTGAGGATGGCTGAGTTCCATGTAAGTGACATTTTTTACCTTTCACTTAGTATATTGTGTAGAAATCATGTAAATAATATCTGATTCAATTCTATAACGAATGTTTCGAATACAAACTGGGTAGAAAACAATGTTTTTTTGTGTAATTCAGTGTTTATATAAAAGCATTTGTCTCGAAAGAATTTTTTCAATGAAATGCAATTCAATGTTTACATGAGAGCAGCAGTTTCAGAAGAGTTTTTTTTCCATTTTGTGTCTGAAAGATACTTCTTTGCATGATCTACACATCTATGTTCACAGTTACTTCTTCTAAAAATGATTGCTTCATTCCTTTCTTTGGAAGATTTTTTTTGTATCAAGATGAAGTAGTAGAAAGCCAAAAACTTTCTTTCCCCAAAATTAATAACTCCTAAAAATATAATCCCTTCAATTTGAGTAAATACAGTAATGCATCTCAGAAGAGGCAAATTATAATAACATGTGTAAGTGTAGAACGTTATTTTTCGGAAACTGCTCATCAAAAAATGAAACGTCAGGGAATCATTGGAAGCAGAATTGAACGGCTATCAAAATGATGTGCCAGTTGACACTCTTTCCCATTTAAGATTCTAAGGGTAACATATACCCGTCCTTGGGGATTGAACCGTGTTACAAATATTCCTTGAAAGTGTCCCCCTTGACTATGAAATCGACCTGTTTTTTCGATTCCTCATATTATTTACTGGAAGGAAGATATTAGGGGTGGGAAGTTTTCAAATTGACACCCTTTATAGACAAAAATCATAAGAAGTGTTACTGACAAGTTACATGAATTTTTTTCTAACGCAGTGCCATTTATGGGAAAATGCAATTATTTGCCTTTCATATTTCACTCATTTCGAGAAGTTTTTTATTGTAGCGGAATGACAACCTATAAATATCAAGAATACCTCCTCGAACGACATTCAGCCAATTTCTATCAATCTTTAATTTTCCTATATTTAAATCTTTCTGATACTTATAGTGCTAAGATCTATTCGAAGGCAGAAAACGATTATTGAGGAACACCAAATATTTTTCATTTCGATGATTATCGTTTCATTCGATTTCATTCAAATTAGGAACTTTCGAGCATTATGGGACTTGACAGGTAATATGAAATCGCGTCAGGTGGTCATTCACATTCGCACTCAATCAAAATAGAAACACGGATTTTGGTTAAACATATGTATTGCGTTTTCTATTTATAGGGAAAACATTTGAATGTCTGGTGAATAGGTTTTAGTTCAACGATAATATGTTCTTCTCATTGAAAGCTATCGGATAGAATAATCGGTTCAATGATCTTTTACTGTAACTGATTATTGGAAAACTGGATAAGAATTCTCTTCGAAAGAGAGAGCGCTTATTCATGTCTCAAGTAGAAAAATGTATTGTTATGAAAAATGAGATTGTTTTGCCAATTAGAAAGCAAATAATGATTGGAATTGAATTGAAAACCACAAACTCAATGACTGCCCACGGTACAAGTTTTATACAAAAATAATTCTTTGGATACATTTCAAAGAAGCACTATACAGACACATATGTAATACTACTTTTTCGCTAGAACTAATGAATGCAATTCGAGTGAAATTAAACAACTTAATTTTAAAATGTTCGCGTACAACTAGACTTGGGTATTATCATACAGTATTCAATAAATTCATTCATTACAAACACATTAATAGATTTTCAGTGGTTTTTCGATTCGATTATTTTTCTCACTTCTAACCTATCTATTCATAATATAGTTTTTTAGGTTCTTTTTGAGTGTATATGAAGATAACATGTTTTCATATTAGGGGGTATAAAGTTTGAAACCCGAGATGGTGAAAACATGTGACCTTTCTGAGTTGAAGGATGTTGGAATAATTTGGTTTTTGTTAACATTTCCTCACGTTAGATATTGGAGTTATATAGGCTCAAATCCATGCTCATTATTGAGATAAAAATGAGAACTTTTGTTAAAGAATAATTGCCTCTGGTCCGATTCATTGTGTAGAAGATTGCTGGGATGAGTTCGGATTTTCTAAAAAATGATTTTATGAGTTTATCCAAGTGTGTAGTGATGACTAGATGCCATCCAAGAATACTATAAGCAATGCGAGATTCGACTAAGTTGTGATAAATCATTTTCATATGTTTTAGGTCCAATATGTTTTTGAGGTACATACAATTTCTATGTGTATATCCCACCGTGAATGGCTGTCAATTGTGATTTCTGAGTATTTTATATGGTTGGTCGAATTGATTACCATTTTGTTTCCTTTATTATTATGCTATAATAAAAAATAATATAAATTATGAAATGATGAAACAACAAAAATTAATTGGCGCTCCGGGGCTTTTTCAGCTGCGGGAAAAACCCGGAAAAACCTGCAGCACCACATCATCTGAAGATCTTGATCTGCCAATGTACTCTTGTTCATTTATGTCATAAGAACGGAAGTTTGCAAAATAATTTTAATGAACTATAAGAGGAAGGAACTATGTTTTTTCGAAATATACTGTTATCATTAGGTTCTTTCAAAAGTTTTATCCATTTTTATGAGTCTACTTTAAACTGTAATATCTCAGTGAATACCTACTTATTCAATTTAATCGAAATATATGTCATTTGAATCAGTGCAGATCTGTCAACATTACACAAGTTGATTAATTCCGTCAGCATAATAATTGTGTGATAGGGTTTCGATGAAATCGACGAAGGTCATTTTGCCTGGTCCTAATTGGGGCAGGTTCTTCCAGTGAGAAACTTATCGAAGTGCTTGTAAATAATGTAGTCGGTTGGCAAGAGACCTAGGGATTATGGTGGGTGGGGCTGAAATTCGACCCTCAATTCGTTCAATTTTCGACAGAGCGGACGGGAGTTGTTGTGGAGCAGGATTGGAACTCTTATTTGGACCAATGCCAGCTATTGCTGACACAATTTCTGGTACATCTCGTCGATTTTCTCACAATAGGACTTTGCTGTGATCGTTTGGCCTGGTTGCAGAAAGTTATAGTGAATCACATCAGATGATTACCACCATAAAGTAACCATGATGAAATTTTGCCTTCAAGAAGTGCCTGGGTAGCTCATCGGTATCCAACCACTGACCTGAACATCTCTTATTTTCGTAGAGTATCCATTATTCATCATAAATGACGATCCGATCTAAGAAATGATTGTTTTGGTTGTGCAAAAGCAATGTATAGAGTATACAATTCTCTATCGATCAGTATATACCACGACTCAGTAGAATGTATATGGAGCTACAAAACACTTTAAAAGGACAAAACTTTTCAAATCACCTTTTCTCGTTCAGTTTGCACTCCAAACATTCGTCATGGAATGAAATCAAACATCATTCATAGCAAAGCTACACAATATATGAGTTATGATATAACATTTCACTTACATAGAACACTACTCGTATAATACTCAAAGCCGGACTTTTAAATTTTGGTATGAGACACTTGTCTTATTACCTCATCAGGTGATTACTTATTACTTCAAAATTTGTAATGTTATCTAATTCAATTCCATGTCGAATGTTTTGAATGAATACGAATTGAGTGGGAAATAGTGATTTTCGTATAATTCGAGATTCATATAAAAGTAGCTGTTTCGAAAGTATTTTTCAGTTCAATTCATATCCAATTTCAAGTTTTCCACAAACAGTAATAATGTGAAATAAAAAACACGATTCCTTAAAATAATCATAATAAATTATGACAAAATATCACAAAAAAGTAAAATAATCAAACCAAGTTACTTCACGACGTTTCAGCTTTTGTCCACAATTGTCCTCTGATGCTAACTAGATTATTCCTGAGAGCTGAAACTCCATAGTTCAAACTCATTATTATAATAATACAGTTTATTGTATGATTTTCACTAAAATGGGTTTTACAGAAACCGCGGTTTTTGTAAAACCCCTTTTAGTGAAAATCATACAATAAACTGTATTACTGTAATGATGAGTTTAAATATGGATTTTCATCAAGTATCGGCCAGTTCTATTCAATTATTCTTAGTTCACTTGTATGCTCGTCCTACTTCACCCTCACTTTCCGATATAGAGCAGCGTAAACTGTTTTTTCCGGTTGATTAGGAGTTTATATATGTATATATGTACTGTCTTCGCAATAGCTTGGCTGATTACAATTTCTTTCAACTTCGTTTTAAATCAGTGTTCCTCCCTGTGGTTGTTATGTTGATAAGTCCAAACATACTCCATTATTCCCAATCAGCTGGTTTCCCCTCGCTGAATGTTATCGTTCTGCTCATCAATGCGGACTTTCAATGGCCTCTTAGTTTCCTTTCGGATCACTTGTCTTCTAGCCGAAGAATGTTCCTACAGCTTCTTGGAGTAATCAGTCTACTGAACATCTTTCCAGATGTGACCAAGTTTCTCGTCGAGACTTTCGTTCCATCACTACCCTGTTTCAAAGTGGTGATTCAACCTAAAGTCCACTGAAGTGGTGGCGTAATATCTTTTATCACAAGTAACGTACCCGGTGCAACCGGAGTAATCGGTTGAATCTACTTGCTATGTTGATGTAATGTGTGCAAATACTCAATTTTCTATCGACGCCAGAAATCTTGGTAGATTCGTTGGAGCAATTGCCACCGTGATAAACAGTTCGAAGGGGTTGAAGTGAGATCGCAGTCAGAAACGGCAGACATGGGTTCTAAAGTTAAGAAATGACCGGAAGTCAGAACTGAAATATCATTAGGATCTGAACTTAAAGGTGTTAATGTATGAGAGATCAATAATGATTCGATTTGAACCAGCACCGTATAAAGTAAAAATGACTCTTCACCGATTTCATTCCCGCCTCCCAAATACCTCCCAAGTGTGGTGCTGAAGGGGGATTGAAGTGAAATTTAGTATAGGAGGACGCGGCCTCTGACTACTAAAAGTTCGAGCTGACTACTTGCTCCAATGAAATTTGTCCCGCAATAACTGTTTATCGAAGAACATCGTCCTCGAAGATCTACGAAACGGCAAAGAGCTGCTAAAAATGCGTCATTCGAAAGATCTGAAGCGAGTTCGATATGAATGATCATGGTGTTTTGCTCAATAAACTAAAGAGTTTTGGTTTTCCGAATACTGCCTGTCAGCTGATGCAATGTTATCTGACATGTGGAAAACAATTCGTGGCCTATAACGGTTAAAAATCTAGGCCATATCTAAATGCTTCCGGAGTGCCTCAGGGCTCCAACCTATGCCCTCTTTTATTTCTTTTGTAATGATTTATGTGAAAGTTAAGCTTGTTAGCGATTATGTTTTGCTGATGATTTAAAGGAATTCCTACACTCGGTACAGAGAAATTTGTAGTTTCTTCTTTCATTCCTCCTGGATGACAATTGTACTGTAGAATTCGAGATTTTCGATAGTGCAAGATTCACCATTGATAATGAGTGAATGACCTCTAATGGTGGCTCTTAAATTTTGTTCCGATACTTTTTTCAGGTGAGATTTCAGTACTGACTGTAGCTCCCTAGGGAGCTACAGGGGAGTTCTATTACATCAGGAGGCTTTTTCTATTTGCCTGGTTAGGTGAAAGCGGAAACCTTTGTCTTGGAGGGGGTTGTAGTTCTACCACATTATATTACTCCCTCAATTGTTCCACAAATATCCGGGATATTCCGGGATGTTTCTCAACAATCTGAAACGTGTTTCCAAATGCTCTCGAATGTTCTGAAACTTTTCAGATTGAGAAACTTCCAACCCCTATACAGAAATGTTTCTGATGGACAAGTTGATATGACACAAAAAAATTGTAGACATATATGTTCTACTATCGTTAGAAAGATGTGTAGGTTAGCTAACATGATATAAATTTATAATGAAAATCTTGAACAGCATGCTGTATTCATTGAAAACAATTTTTCACACCACAACAAAACTACTGTTTCTCGATGCGTTTTGCTAACCGAATTAGCATCATCAGAACATGACTCATTCGTCTCCTGATGATGTTACTTCAATTAGCAAAACGCTTGCCGAGAGCCATAATTTTTGTACTGGTGTTTTCAATACATTTATTTCACGTCAGAGGTTCCAAATTTTACTTATCAAGTGTTAGTTATTTTCAATATCAAATCACTAAAGATCAATAACTAGTATTGATCATGTCACTATATTAATTGATTCGCATTAAAGTGAAATTTATTTTCATTTTTAATGATTGTTCCATAAAAACTTATATAGCAAGAAGAAACTATTCACTGAACCAGAAACCTACATCTTTCGCTTATTTATTACACGATTTAAAGTGCGTGAAAGAGGAAATCAATCTCCACTGGCGTATTTTACATACTTTCCTCACTATTTATGATTCAATTGTTGTTCTGGAATAACTTAATGGTGTTTCTGAAATAGACTTGATATTTCCTTCATCATTCCCCCATATTGGGATAATTCATTCGTAATAAACGTTTTGCTTTGCAATATAACGTCATTATCCTGCAAGGTATTCATAAGGATTCGAACATTGAGAATGATCTAATCAATGAAAGTTCCAAATTGAACTCTGTGTCCATGAAATATAAAAATATATTACGAAAAGCACAATTGGTGAAGAAAAGAAAACTATTAACAAACATCCATACAATCTCTGCTTCCGGCAAGGAGTCGAATTATCTATCAATTCTTTTCAAAACGGTGCGTTACATAAAAATTGACATATTATACAGTGTGCTGCATTATGCAACAAATGTGTTTTATGGATGTACAAATGTTAGTCCATATTCGATTACTACATTGGATGGATTTAAAATAGCAGACAAGGTGGGACAAAAATATTCAAATCCTTCATAGGAATAAAATAATAGTCCGCAAAGGCCGATGTTTTTCATACGTTCTGTCTGGGGAACAAGATGGCCATCGTTGATTGGTATAACATCGTAACTTTTTATTTTCTATTCTTTTATTCAGCGATTCACTGGTGGTATTGATGGGACAGCTGTCATATTGTAATCAAGTATTATTCATTAGGTAACTATAAATACAAATGATTCTTTGTGTATGCATGTTATTCATTTTTCAAAGAATGTACAACTTTCAGCTTGCTTTCATCTGTGCATAAAGATCTTATACGTTCTTTATTATAATCAATATAAGCTGACGATATTTTCAGTTTGAAATATATCTTGCAGCTTCACACATTGCTTTGTAAGCATTTCCATAAATTGAAACTGATTCACATTCGTGATTACCGATACTTAATCAACGAAAATTTTCGACAGATAAGCCAAAAACTGTTTTTCCATAATTACCCGCAAAAATACATTTTCCACAATCTGTTTCATTTGAAACACCTACATTAGAATTTGAAATACAAATTTCATACATTATAAGTGAAATATTTATCCTGTTAAAAATATTTTCGAGATTTTAAAATTTTGTTGAACTTCATTGCTATAAACGTGAAGTTGGTGGTTACTCAAGAAAATATAAATTCAAGTTAATTTTACGAACACGTCTCGATTTCAGAAAAGTTGTGTCAAAGTGATTTGATTGAGGCTACTTTGAATATGCCTAAATCAGAGTACTGAACAAATATATCTTATAGAAGTAGAACAAAACCAACTAAATAGGGAAGTTCATCGTCCAGAGACGATGTCTATCAGATGGTCAAACAAAAACAAAGTTCTGTCAGCTGTTTGAACAAATCGTGACTTCTAGTGCTTCCGTTAGCGAATTCAATTGATTTGTCTATTCATCAGTTCCTCGTGTCAGTAATAATTAACAAAAAACCAAGTGGTCTCGGTAGTGTAGAGGTTAGCACATCCGCCTTTCAAGCAGAAGACCGAGGATCGATTCCCCGCCGGGCCACCGTGCTGGGTAATCGCACTTTAAAAGGTAAGGCCTCGTTAATCCATTGCTCGCACAAGTTTCGACTTCTGAGGGTTG
>WOGR01009398.1:0-11364 GCA_015342045.1 Leptinotarsa lineolata | reverse complement strand
GAAACAGTCATTTTCTGCATATTTTGATTTCAACAACAATTTCATTAACTAGGTTAGGTTCGGTTAGGTCAAAAGTGAGTGGGTTTATTCGACCCTGCACCGCAACCCGCAAGGATTTATTGTGGCTCACACCTATTCAAACTCGGCCAAATGAACCCAGCTTCTTGACGAAGCTGATAAGCTTGCATGGTCAGTGATCTTTCAGGTCAGATGGCAGGAGTGTGGTTCTACCAAACTCTGAAACCGCGGATAAACAGCTGCATGACTGTGTTTTGCTGACAAGCAGGTGTAATCAAATGTTCTTTGTTCGAAAACCTTGTAAATCCACGATCAAATTCAGTCTCACTTCAGTCTTCCGCCAGTTTTGAACCAGCCATCATGTAGTGTATTTAAGTGTTTGTTTTCGGTTACCGGTGTGTCATGTGTAAAAATAAAATAACGTAATTTCTGATAAACCAAATCAGTTCTGTTATTAAGTCAAGAGTAAAGTATTGTTCGAGAATATTAATGGAAAATCATACAACAGTTTGAATAACGCGACCGTATAGAAGAGTTAGTTACTACCCTCTTCTGGATCGAAAAGTGATGTTTTAGAGAGAACGCGAATTAATCATGTCGTCGTCTCAAATTCACGAGCCAAGGATTCGAAGAATTTGTTCGTTCGTAACTGTTTGTATACGTGAGTAATAAGAAGGAAAAATCCAGCAAACACTTTAAGGACCTCAAACAATGATTTCATGCGACTATTCGTTTTTCAAACTGAATTTATGTTAAACTTATATGTGCCTTGAATATTATGAACGTCGTCCCTTATGTTTAGAGAAGAATTATGATTATACCGTTCACCCCAGTCATTTACTTTGAATGTTAATTGAGATGAAGGGTACCATTTTGCGTCCGACATGAATCTAAATTTGCAGCACATTTTATTGACAAGTCTTATCTCTTGAGTGATTATGCATGAGTTAATAATTTATTATTAATGTGTTTGTTTTAAGCTATTGTTATACCTTTTCTCATGCCATGTTTTGTATTTTGATGTGTACTAGTTTGATTCTTTGTTATAAGCATATTTTTTGCAGCATTCCGAATGTAAGTGACTGGCAAACACCTATAATGTATATTTGACTGAATATATTTTTTATAATGAGAGATCGTGAGTGATCTATAATAACTTTTAACTGTCTGCTACTCTAATCTCTGGTTTGGTTGGTTTTCAGGTTAAACTTTCTGTTGGTGAATCGTATAGATATATGTTGGTAAACATCATATTATTAATGTTTCACTCGTGTTACCTATGACAGATGTTTATAGAATTTTGATGTGGTTCATTTGTAGAACCGAAAACAATATTTACCTATTGATTCCAGTGACATAGAAAGCGTTGTAACGAACATTTATACAACTTATTATGAGAATGAGTAGCTTAGTATGTGTTTAGATATCCTATATCAGTAGGTTAGGTTAGGTCAGAAGTGAGTGGGTTTATTCGACTCCCCACCACAACCCACAAGGGTTTATTGGGCTCCTTTATCAATATGTAGAATGTTTTATCTGACCTCGTATAGCCAAAGAGGCTAGCAGTTGTGTAAAACTTGATGTGTAATCCGCAATTTGAGACCGTTTCTGTATACGTTTTTATGTGTGCCTTTTAATATATTTTTAAAATCTACGTTTATTTACAATTCAGTAGTTGCTACCAAAGAAAAACCTACTCATTTGGAAATAGCCGCTCGTTTTCTAATTAATATTTCAATATGCTACCTTCAATGTAACGAGTGCCTTTATACATCTTCACTCCAGTAAATGCTCCCGAACTGTCAAGATCAGACACAAAGAACATCTAATAGCGTGCGACAAGTATGTTGCATGGTTTCGACATTTTCATCATACGTGTAGACGCCTCGGAGTATAAGGTATACATAACAACTTTCAATATGGATCTGATGAAATGAATCAGAAATAACCAACCAATTTCTAGTCCGGAATTCTTTGATGGAGGTTATCACCATCCCATTTCATTAGGCTCTGGTAAAAGTTTATCCTTCTAGGTATAATAGGCATTATGTCAATTCCAAAGCATTAGTAATGATCACCAGATGATCAACTGGCAATGAAAACTTGAGTGGCAAAACATAAATAGATATATTTCCAGTCACTTCCATTATGGGATGATATACATTTACTCCCATTTTCTGGTTGCCAACATACAAATCAGTGAAACAGTAACACATTTGTTATTTCAAATAAAATGATGATAGACTAGATTATATTTTATGAAATACTTGAGATCAGTCTTTCAAGTTTTCAAATTCTGTACACAAGGCTAATTTCTGTTGACAAACTCAATTTTCTTGATGTCAAATAAGTGGTCATTTTCCATTCTTTTCCTCATACCTAATCTCAAACACCGCTGAACCTCTTCGAGTGTTTTTCCTTTCGTTTCTGGTAGTATATAATAAGTTAATAATGTGGACAACAACGTACAACAAGAGAAAAATAGAAAAGGAACATAAAATCCAAACGTCGAGTTGAGGAAAGAGAAGACTTTACAGGATAAAAACGACATCATGCCGAACACAATGATCAGAACACTCACAGCTTTCGCTTTGATACTAGCAGAAAATAGCTCCCCTGTCATGAGAGCGGGTATAGTTGCCAAGCCAAAAGAAGCGAAGATGATATAAAAAACCATTCCAACAAGTGGGAACCACTTGAAAGTAGTTGGATCTATATAAAAATAAATAGATTCGAGTAATAATATAATGCTACATGAGGCTAAGGATACCATGTAGGCTCTTCTTCTACCAAAGCCTTCCACAATATGGCTCATTCCCAAACTGAAGAACAACCATAACGCCATGTAAATAATAGACGACACTTCTGGACTAACATTTCCTCCGGACTTCAAGAAAATGTACTGGGTATAGTTGATGAACACTGTTGCACCACCCAGCATCTGGGATATCCTGAGGAACACACCAGCAGCTAGTGCTCTGCGATTGCTCTCGATAACGAAGAGAGCTTTCCACGTTGAATCCTCTGATATTTGCCGTGATATGCTGTCTTCAATCTCCAAATAATCTTCTTCGATGTCTTGTTTTCCAGTTAACTTTCTGAGAGAAGCTTTTGCGGCTTCCTCTCTACCTGCAATCAAGAGGTAATATGGAGATTCTGGCATGAATGAAAACAATAGAACGAACAGAATAGGAAGAGGAGCGCAGACAAAGGATGTCATCTCAATACTGATATAACTTCCAAGGATTGTGATCGTCAACTCTCCCATATAAAGGCACAAAACTGGAGCATTTCCCCACGTTCCTCTGATATTCGGGGAAGCAATTTCCCCAATGTACATTGGCGTACAGGCTAGTAATATACCATCTCCGATGCCCACAAGAGTCCTAGCAATGTAGAAGTGATGCAAGTCTTTCGCTATAGCTTTTATCAACCACGCTTGAAGCTGAGGAATTGCTGACAGAAGAAAAACTGGTTTTCGCCCTATGATGTCACACAATTTAGAGAAGAGTGGGCAGGTAACCATCATCGCTATTGGTGGAACTGTGGAGAAGTTGAGACAGTCTTCCTCGCTAATTTTATAATTTTCTTTGTCTTGGGATATCTTCATCATGAATGGTGATGCCCACGACGTAAGTAGACCGGAACTGAACCATGATAGAGCACCTGAAAAGTATATTTCTATACCATATATTTTTGTTGAGAAATAAAAATTAGATTTTGGAATGTGGATATAAAAATATTTTGCCATAATTGACTACACAGGTGTTAAGGATCTAAGATACAAGCCACAGGTGGATAGATTGTTTGCTTGGGGAAGTTTGGTATATACATCCTACATGGGGGAAACAATAATGGTATTGGTAACAAGGAAGTGTTTCGTTTCTACTATTGGGCAACCTCGTTAAGTTACTGCGTCTGAATCATAATGGGTATAAGGTACCAGGCTATGCTAACTACTTGTGTCAGTATTTCTTCCAATCCTCGACACTTCACAAACTCGTGTCATCTATAATTGTACAACGACGGCCTTTCGAGTTTTTTTCATTTTTGTAAATAGCAATGAGTCAAACGAAGCCATGTCTGGTGAATGTGGAGGCTGGGACATCGTTACAGTATTGTTTTAGCCAAAAATTCACGAACAAGCAATAAAGTGTGACGATATACATTATTGAAGTGCAGACGTCATGATATATTTTTCCACGGTTCCTTCCATTTCTTCGGATTGCTTCTCGCAAATCATCAGCGACTTTTCTGCTTATGATTTGACGATCCTTCATAACCATTTCTTCCACTTTTTCCGCATTTTTAATGGTTTTTCAACATGATGATGGAGTTCAATATGTTCCTAACGAGTTCAGATGCCATGTTTAACAGTCGAGGTCCAAAATTTTTCATACATCGTTACTTTTTTGTTTTTCTAATCTCGGTAGCTTGTTATGTCTTTTTGTCAACAGCCTCGCGAGGAATGTTTTCTTTCATACACCAGTTAGAATATTCAAGCAAAAAATCTGTTAGGTACAGTGTCACCCCCAAAGTACGCACCATTTGGAAAATTTATTTGTCAAGGGTTTTTCAATGAAAAGTTATTCCCGATAAAAATTTATACATCCTCTAAAACTAAACATGCACCATCAAAATACAGTAAACGCACGTAATATACGAGGAGTCTTCAAGTTTCAGACAAGAGTAAAGTACCCTTATTCTGAATTGGAGTACATCTATATATGGAGTCGTGGTGATTTGACTGAAGTTTTATTTTTTCACCCATTTCTTTAAAATTAGGACTACGGAAAAAACTGCTGAAACGAATAATAAATAACATCCTGAATGCGGTGTTTACATTGTACGTTTATATTGTGGAGATTTTTCAATCGAAATGATTATTATAATTTACTTTGATGTCCATCCTGCAACATACACAGTTCATTTCATCTCACAAAATTCTTGACTGCATTCGTAATGTGCTCCGGTTGAATCACACACACAATTAATAATCATAGTTTCAAAACGTTAGTAGAATTCGTTCTTCAATGAGCCCCATAAGAAGAAATCCATTGGGTTTGAGTCCGGAGAGTGCGCTGGTATGGTATGTTCTTAGTAACGTCCTATCCATTTTCCATTGAATATTTAATCCAAAAATTTTCGTATTGATACACTACAGTATCTCCATCCAATCCGTATCTTTGTCTACACTGAATTAGAAATTGGTAATAAATCTTATCGTAAAATTTGAAATATCGGTTGGCAGTAAAGCTTCTATCAATGAAGAAGAGATCAATCACAGTTTTGTCCAACAGTTTACATAAGACATCTAAATGAGTAATTTTCTTTGCACTGAGTTGTGCAAATCTTGGAATAAACATTTACTCAATTACATTACATTGCTCAACATTTCCATATACTACTAATATAAACATGCTGTATACATTTAATTAGATGTGAGGATGCATGCAGCTTACTGTGGCGGACTTCACGACGCCATAAATATAAGGTTAGGGTGGCTGGGGGCAAATGAAAACAAGTTAGCTCAGTTAGTTAGTTAGTTTCCCCCTCCTTATTATAGAAGTTGTTCTCAGCGATTTCTCATATTTTATTTGGTTGCTCGGATATAGTCATTATAAGTTTTGAAATTGTCACCCTGCATATTGAAGTCTCAGCATTTAGACCTTGGTATGACCTGACCTGAAGGTCTTCAATAAATGTTTGTACAGCGTATATTGTACATATCGCACTATCTGAATCTGTTTGAATCAAAAATCCTGTGAATGGCATTGTGGTGTGTCTCGTTGCAAATGAGTATTGACAATCCTTGCATTTGACTAGCCTGTACTGTCTTCCAGAATCCTTCATATCGTTGAAAGTGAATATTTGAACCAAACTCCACAATAAAGCGAAAAATGCATTGGAAACGTCCTATAAAAATGTTATGCTCATATATCTATGTGAAATAATAATTCGAAGACGAATAGGAGTTCTAGAAACGAACATGTACTAGATTCTTTCTTCGTTTTTCACTAAGGAAACAGGATTTGAACTCACCTATCATGATTGCTAGTTTTTGATAGTAATTATTTCTCCTCAACAAAGTTTTAACTTCCTCGTTGACGTTCTCCATACCGTGTTATTCACTTTCCATGTTCAAGAACAATAGTATTTTTTTCAATTATCTCACAATGAAATCGTATCACAATTAATACTTGTCTGAAGATTCAACTGATAGGAAGAACAGAGTGAAAATTTATCAGTTACATTGATGCCGGTGCAATAAGAATTTCAAATGGAAATAAATGATGATCGGAAGAAAGTGTTCATCAATACATATTACAAATTAAGAGCAATTGACTTTTCTGTCAAAATCATTCAATTATTCTCTTTGAGCTATAACAAAACAATTCACTACATATTGTGCTTTTCCTAAAGGATATTAACCTATTTCAATGTTTTCAATAATGGTCACATATATTGTGCTAATGGAGAGCTACTCAGACAAATACAATATTGATCTTTACCGAATGAATACATTAATTGCCTTTTTTGCATATTATAATTACCCTTCACACCATACAATTCAAATTAACGCCTCAAGAGTTATAGCAAAATATTCCTTAGGTAAATAGCTATAGTACAATTCCATAATTGTAGCCACTGAAATCTTAGAAATATAGGATAACAAAAATAACTTTTGTCTGATTTTCACCAAGTTTTGGTCTTTTCGAAGTTGATTGTGAGTTTTTGTGTTGAAACCAATCGAATATATTGATAAGATCTTTTTCTGTTTCCTTCTTGAGATCATCCTACGTTTCGGTGGAATATAAAATGGCTGTATCGTCAGCAAAGCTAATTAATTTTCCATTTGTCTCCAATGAGATCATATTATTGATATACAGAGAGAATAGTAGGGGGCCAAGTATAGTACCTTGAGATATACCATAACCAACATTTCTAAGATTATCACTACGCACTGTTTGTTCTCTTCCAGAGAGAAGATCGAGTGCCTCCCCCCGTATTCCTGTATTTTCAAAGACCTCCAACATGTGTATTTGATCCAATGTGTCGAAGACCTTTGCTAAATCTAAGAACACACAGAGTGTTGGTTTACTTTCATCTAATAATTTGTAAATTGTTCCAGTTAGTGCAGAAATAGCATCATTAGTAGATAGCCCTTCGCGGAATCCAAATTGATATTTTGTGATTATTATATCATATATAATTATATTTGTTTGGGTAGTTTGATAATCTTGTTTTGATGGTTTTTTGAAAACATTTTGCAAATGTGGTAATCAGTGAGATGGGTCTGTAATGTGATATTTAAGTTTTTTTGATCCTTTCCTATGTATAAGTATTATTACTGCTTTTTGATAAGACTAACCAAGAGAGGTCTCAACTATCTCTGTTCTAATGCTATCTATTTCTGGTGCTTTTTTTACTTTAAATGATTTTATTATATCGATAATTTCTTTCTCATTTACAGGTGCTAAGTAGAATGAATTCTGCAGCTAAATTTTTTCGCCTCAATTACAAAATGAAATCAAAATATTCTCTGTTCTTCACACGACTCTTAGTATTATTATAGGTAGGCATCTCGGATGGTGGTTATAGCCTCTAACCCCTATATTTTATGTTTTGTTTATTGTGAGAACTTTCTTCTACTCGGATAAGAATGTATATTTCATTTATATACATGGATAAATAGCCATTTCTCCAATTGAAACATATGTACATTCTGTCAAAAAAGTACCGGGAATCGATCAATGTTTTCTGTATCTAGGTTGCCACATCTGTCCTCTATACTCACGCGGAGTTTGAGCGTCATCCAACATTTATTTTGTTTACAGTATTCAATCTGTTAATTAACCTCAAACGTGTTTTGCGATTTCCATAGTGGACAAAAATGACGAAAAAATAACTTGTTTTAAATTCTGAATTGTAAATGAAATTTCGTGTGCAGAAACGCCGAAGATGTTACATATAACTTACGGTGAATTGAGTTTACCAAAAACTTTTGAATATAAGTGGTACCATTCATTTAAAAACAGTCGAGATTGGTGAAAGATTTGCCTCGATCTGGTCGGCAATCAACATTCTCAACTGAACATAAATTGAAAGAAATGGTGACTGAAAATTGTCGTTTAGAATTGAGACAGATAACTGCTAAAAATGTCTATGTCTCGCGAATCAGTTCGAACCATTTTGAACGACTTCTTAGTCACGAAACACATGACCAGCATTTTCTGCAAAAACTCAATAGCATAAAAATCCTTGGAAGGGGAACAGGGATTGCGAATTTGATGTGCAAAACAATCAACAAGTTTTGAAATGGCGCCTTCCAATTGAGCCGAAATCGAAAGAAGTTCGTCAAAGTCGATCTAAAGTGAAGGTGCGTTAACAGTTTGTTTTTTTAGAACTGCGGTGTTGTGCACTCGGAATTCTTACCGGGAAATGATTTCCCATTTCCTTATCATTTGAGCGCTATGCGAAAATTGCGAGAACAAATTCATCAAAAAAGGTCATTTATGCGGAAACAAAACTGACGAATCTTGAATCACGATAACGCACATTTTAACAAGTCTATCATAGTGAATGAATTCATGGCCGAAAACTCAATAAATACTATCGAACAGCCACCATACTTTTTTTCTCTAAAACTCAAATAACCACTTCGAGGCACCCGTTTTCAATCTACTGATAACGTAAATTCGCTGCGAATAATAAAGTTGATTCCTACAAATGCATTTACAAAATGTTTTGATGATTTGTTGTACGTTGGCGCAAGTGATTTATTTCGGAATGGGCCTATTTTGAAGGCGATACAATGAATGTTTATGAATAATACACATTTTACGTTTCATTGACCAATTCCCAGTGCTATTTTGACACAGTAATAACTTATGTTGTTAACACATTGGCAACAGTGCCAATATCATTCTCCGCTGAGTCTGATTTATAATCGTTGTTGCTATCAGACAAAACGAAATAAGACCATCAGATTGCGATGATTATCGTTTAGCAATCAAGACCTGTAATATTTGTTTTGAGAAAATTGCAACAGTTAGTAATTTCCCAAAATAAAAACTTCCTGTTCACTTAGAGATTATTAATATTTGTTGCGAAATAATTATATGTTGGTAATATTTACATTGGTATAGAAATATAGGCTGGCGTCAATGTTTTGGTTGGTTTCCGGGTTTTGCCGTGGTCTTCTTTGGTTATAATCTCCAATCGTTTCAACTACGGCAGTCATCTTCAGTGGCGTGGTCGAAGTACTCTCTTGACGTATCAACTGAAATGGAAGCTTTCATTTCTGCCGTGTCATTTATAGTGTTGATTTTTCGCGCACTTTTTGTAATGGCGGGTTTGCGCGATTTGGGTGACTTGGCTTCGTTTTGGCTCTTTTCAATGCTGTGTGCCAGATCTTTGGTAGATATGTTCTTTTTTCCCTTCTGTTGAAGTTGTCTTGGTGTTTGTTTATTTCTATGGCCTCTAAATACATTCTTGTTGAATAATGATTGGACGTTGCTAGCCTCTCGGTATTTTCGTCTGACCAATATAGTTAATACCGGTCAAACGCAAAAAAGCATTGGTATAGTTCAAGTGAACGATATAGTGCAACCTTTCCTTCCAACAGCTCCCCTTAAATAATATCAATATAGCTAACTGATTTCGTTATTCAATAATCATTTTTGTAGTATTGTTCTCATGTATAGAGCTCCGCCCCTAAGCACACCCTGAAGCTGCTGGATTCCATTCAGAAAAGAGTCATCCGGCTGATTGGAGATGCGAACATCACTTGCAATTTTGATAGTCTGGAACATCGAAGAAAGGTTGGAGATTTGTCTCTCTTCTATAGATACTTTCACGGGAAGTGTTCAAGAGACTTGGCACATTTGATTCTACCAATAGTGGTACATATCAGAAATACGCGACGGATTGTGGCTGCTCATCGTTTCGAGGTTCAACTCAGTACACCTCGAACTTCAATGTTTGAGAACTCTTCTATTTGGAGAACAGCATTTATGTGGAATAAACTTTTTTCCAAATGGATTTAATCTCCAGCAATTCAAATCCAATGTGAATCTCTACTATCAAACAGGCACCGCTCTTAGAGCACCTCAAGCATTTTCCTGTAGTGCTTGTATTTTGTCTGTAAAAAAAAGATGATGTATAAATGTAGAAAATATGTTGGCAAACAGTGTCCATTGTTATTATATTAGCATTTTTCTTTGTCAGTTGCGGATCGACTTACTACATAATGTGTTATTGTAATAGCAATACATTCAACAAGTGTGCGAGCCTCGGCGTTATTATTTATCCAGAATCAGTCAGGTAATCTTATTGTTTTACTGTCGCTAAAGTTAAGTGCGCAGATGTCTTGTGTAAATGCGGTAGACAGAAGAAACAAAGTAATGATGAATCTTTGACCCTGAGAGAAAAGCAAACATTGTACTAGATAATTGATATACAGAGGTGCTGTTAGTTACGTATTTTTTTTTTAAAGTTTCTTATCTGAAATCAGGAAAAGTATTCCGATTTTCAAAATTATACAAAAGCTGAAATGTTATTTATCGTACAGAAATAAGCACTTCAACTCGATGACCTGGAAGACATTTCAGTTCGAGCTGACGGAACTCGAATGGAATTCAATTCTGAGTGACCATTTAAGTGTGAGATTTTCACTATAACATATTTTACAGAAAGCGTTTCACGTGTTTCATTTTCACAAAAGCTTCCTAGATCAGGAAGCTATAGTTCAGCTCTTTATAGCGAAAATCGTGTCGCTGTTTTTGTAAACTCTGTTCTAATGAAAATCTCATAGTGAACTGTATCAGTAAATTACATTAATCATTAACAAATTGAGATGAAAAAAAAAGATTCAGCTTTTGGTTCATATCTCTGAAACTATCATCAATTGAGAAATTAAAAATTGACCCTGCCACAGGGGAAAATTTTCAGTTGAATAGTTTCAAACTTCCGGAACTCTACCTCCATTACTTACGATTTCAATTTAACCTTGAAGATAGGGCTTCTTGAGCCCATTCTGACATGGATATATCGCCAATGAAGACAGTACACTACATGAAATATTTTTTAAGTATTGAATATCAATTTAAAAATATGAATAAAGTACTTTGTTATGTGAATGAAGTTCCGTTGAACTTCCGAATGAAAATGTTTATTTCGATTTTTCAAAACATTATACAATTGTTCATTAACCAACCTTTTCCGGGAAACATTGAAGTTCAAATAGTAGGATTAGGCCGGCCACACACGTAACGGTATACATGACAGGTAAACCTGTACAGGTCACCTGCGCAGGCAAACCGGAGCGTGTGTGCCAGTTCGCCT
>WOGR01009397.1:0-11365 GCA_015342045.1 Leptinotarsa lineolata | reverse complement strand
AAATTTTTATTGTCTTGTGTGTGAGGTTGAATTCTACCAATCTCTCCGCACACAATTCAATAGCAAAGATTTCCGCTTGGAATACAGTCGCATAGGTACTTAGGCAGGTTGATATTTCTGTCCTGGGTCTGCAACTGAAAACATCTGCACCAGAACCTGAAGGTGTTTTTGATCCATCTGTGAACCAACAACTATCTGCTCTCAATATTTTTTTCTCCCGGAGTATCCAACAAAGAAGGAGTTTCTCCTACTTGTTGTAAGATTGCTCGCGTTCAGCTGAACATGTAGAGTCAAGAGCTTCTGCACTTGATACTTCTAAGGCCTTTAACCGACAGTCAAGATAAAGACAGCTGGCGGGAGCGGAACTAAGGAAATCATCATCGGATTATCATACCTCCCTTAAGACAGTACAGAACCACCTCCAATCAGGGAAGTAGAAGAGTTAGTTAGGACCTGTCAAGCAAAGGGACTACAACTCATTATTGGCTGTGATGCAAATGCACACCACCCAACCTGGGGATGCACAAACACCAATGAAAGGGGTGGGCACTTACTACAGTTCATTTTGGCAAATGATTCAGGCATTTCGAACATAGGCAATAAACCTACTTTCATAAATGCGACACATAGGAAAGTGATAGACGTAACGATTGTAACTACATTTGTAAGTAACTATGTTCGGAAATAGAATGTGTCTGATGAGGAAAGCTGTTCAGATCACCGATACATAAACTTTGAAATCGGAGGAAATCATACCTTGAGAAGCCTACACGGCAGACCTGGAAACTTGTTTAGAATGGATGGATCTTGAACTCAGAGACTCCGTAGACCTGGAATTGGTAGCAGACCGATTGAAGAGAGCTATCATTTCTACGTATTATGAACATTGTTCCATAGTGAACCAGAGATCAAACAAGAATGTGCCCTGGTGGAATGAAGATCTGGCGAGGATGAGACAAGAAACCAGAAAAGCCTTCCAACGTGCAAGGAAATCAGGCACATGGGACCAATATAGAAGTTCTCTAACTAAGTACAACAAAATTCTGAGAAAATCGGAGCGAAATACGTGAAGAAGGCAATGTGAGAGGTCGAACAGACCGAAGCATGTGCCAGGCTCTACAAAATACTATAGAAGGAACCTCAGGTGTCAATAAATAATTTGAAAACAAATACGGAGGGGAGACTATAAGAGAGTTTTTCCGAGTACACTTCCCCGGGCCAGAAATTACAAATCTAACACCGAAATCCTGGGTGAATTCAGAACTGGAGACCCCCACAAAAGCATACAGGGAGGATTGGCAAGTGACAAAGAAGGTGGTGATTTGGAGAAAATTAAATGAGTCATAACTCATTTCAAATCTAGAAGTCGCCAGGACATGATGGCATATACCCAGTTATGCTTCAGAAAGGACCGGAATTTCTTCTCAAACAACTATGTGTAATTCTCAGGGCGAGTTTGGTACTGGAATACATACCAAAAACTTGAAGACTGATCAGGGCCATCTTCATTCCGAAACCTGGGAAAATCGGACAGGACTCCGCGGAGGCTTTGAGACCAATCAGTCTCGTGTCATTTACGCTGAAAATCACTTGACAGGTATATCAGGGACGCACCACTGGCTACCAAACTATTACATTGAGACCAATATGCATACAGGTCAGGTATGTCAACTGAAACTGCTCTATGTCGGGTAACGGAAAAAGTAGAAAATACTCATAAGAACGGGAAAGTACTTACAGCTGCTTTCTTGGACATTGGAGGCGCATTTGACAATACGTCGTTGGAATCAATCATCCAGGCGTCGAAGAGAAGAGAGATCGATGAGACAAGTTGCAGGTGGATAGACTGCATGCTAAGGAGAAGATTGGTATATACAAGCATTATGGGAGGAACAGTAGAAGCACGGGTAGCAAGGGGCTGTCCTCAAGGGGGGGAGGTTGTCCTCTCTGTTGTGGAACCTTGTGATGGACGAGCTACTAAATCTCCTAGACCACGATGAGTACAAATCACTGAGCTATGCAGACGACTTAGTTATCTTAGTCCAGGGTAAATACAATAATGTAGTAAAGGGATGCATGCAGCAGGCCCTGAACAATATAAAAAGATGCAAAGAGGAAGAAGGGTTTAACATAAGCCTATCTGAATCCACCATAGTAGGATTTACCAAGAGGACTAAAACGAAGGGTTTTGGACCTCTAAAACTTCGAGTTGAAGAAATACAAGTGTCACGGGAGGTCGAATATCTGAGAGTGATTCTAGATTTCGAAGTAACCTGGAACCAACACTTGGATAGGTTAAAGAGGAAAGCAGAGGTAGCAGTTATGCTGGCCAGACGCACCTACGGAAAAACGTGGGGGCTAAAACCAAACATGGTATATTGGCTATACATAATGATGGTTGAACCCATGATAACATACGCATCTCTGGTTTGGTGGCCAAAGATGAAGCAGGCGACCGCTATTAACAAATTAGGCAGGGTTCAAAGAGTAGCCTATTTGGGAATAACGAGAGCAATGAGAACTACCCAAACAGCTGCATTGGAGACACTCCTGAATTTACCTCCTTTACACTTCGTGATAACGGGGGAGACTAGGATGGGCTAATTCAGACTGGAAAATTCACCGAGTTATAGAGGATCGGACAAAATAGAAATTTCGGAACTAGTGGAGGAGCACATATTAAATATGTTAACGGACCATATGACACTGAAGTACACCTTCAACACTAACTTTACGACCAAAATCATGAGTCGTGAAGAGTGGACGACCATTAGTCATCCCGAGAACATGTTTGGAAAGAGCACCTGGTATACAGATGGGTCAAAAACCAAACAGAGAACGGGAGCTGGAATATACCGAACGGATGAAAATTAACACCGTAGCTATCCGCTAGGTCTATACACACCCGTCTTTCAGGCAGAAGTGTATGCTAACTTGTAGTGTGCAAGGCCTATTGAATTGAGAACTCAACGGAATGAACGGATCAATATTTAAACAGACAGTAAGAGTGCACTTGGGGCTTCGACAAACCCGAAGGTAACATCGAGACTGGTCTGGGAATGTCGTGAAGAACTGAAAAAACTTGCAAACAGAAACAAATCAACTTTGTACTGGGTGCCAGGCCATTCAGGAATCACAGGTAATCATTAATCTGATGAATGTGTAAGACACGAATTATCAACTTCATACATGGGTCCTAAACCAGCTCTGGAAGTACCAGAATCATTGGTAGGAAACCAAATCAGAATATGGATCAATAAGAAGTATACAGAGTACTGGCCAAAAGTACCCGACAACAAACACAGCAAAACCTTCATTGATGAATTGTCCAAGAAAAGAACCAAAAAACTACTTCAATAGAGTAGGGATCGGCTCAGAATAATCACAGGGCAACTAACCGGACACTATCCGTTCAGAGGATACCTGAACAAAATGGGTCTGTACAACGAACCCCTTAGCTGCAGATTGTGCAACGAATGAATAGAGACAGCACTGAATCACAGGATGCAAGCTTTATACGGACATATAAAATTATATCCAGAAGAATATGATAAACATCCAACTCGGAACCTGTACAAACTACTACAGGGTACGAGACTGATGAAATGAGTGTCTTGAAAAAATGGGAGAATAAACGCAATGAGCCCAAGAGGCTGCAGTGTTTTCTGGAGACTAGGAAGAAATGGGCAAGTCAGACAGCTCCCAAGTAACTAATAAAAAAGGCCTTTGACCGTGTGTAGCATAAGAGTTTCCTGACCAAACTCCGATGCTATGGCTTGTTGGATCATTTTTGAGTATGGTTCTCAGTTTCCTGAAAATACGTTCACCGCAAGCGGCTGGTGTCCCCCAGGGATCCATATTGTCTCCAACCCTCTTCTTATTGTATAGAGGTCTCGGTAATGTAGAGGTTAGCACATCCGCCTTTCAAGCGTAAGATCAGGGTTCGATTCCCCGCTGGGCCACCGTGCTGGTTAATCGCACGTTAAAAGGTAAGGTCTCGTCAATCCATTGCTCGCATAAGTTTCGAATTCTGAGGGTTGACGTTCGTCAGCTGGTTAACGGAACGAACAATTTTAGGACAACAACAACAATATTAACGATTTACTGGAAAAAATAAAAGTCGAATTTATCGATATGCTGACGACAGCACACTTTTATTGTCATTTCATTTGGATTCTAGGACATCAGCTGCGGACGCACATCTCCACCGGCAGCAGGAAGTTGCATATCTAAATGAGGATATAGGAGTAATTTCGAATTGGGGTGAAAGAAACCAGGTTCAATTCAATGCCACGAAAACCGAGGCATCGGTATTCTCCAACAAGATGAATGTCTCTGAACTGGATATGATAATGTCAGGACAGAGAATTTCGCTTTCAGCTTCGATAAGTTTGTTGGGTTTTAAAATGAACACTTATATGTCTAGGCATAATCATGTTGCTGGAATTGCAAGGGCTGCTTCTCAAAAGCTTGGAACACCATTCCGAACCAGAAAACTGTACACACCTCAGCAACTTTTGATACTTTATAAAGCTCAGATCAGACCTTCTTTTGAGTATTGTTCTCACGTGTGGAGTTCCGCCCCTAAACATATCCTGAAGGTGCTGGATTCCACCCAGAAAAGAGTCATTCGCCTAATTGGGGACGCAAACATAACTTGCAACCTTGATAGTCTGGATGATCGAAGAAAGGTTGGAGATTCGTCTCTCTTCTATAGATACTTTCACAGGAAGGATTCAAGGAACTTGGCACATTCGATTCTACCAATAGCAGTGCATATCAGAAATACGTGTTCAACTCAGTTCACCTCGAACTTCGCTGTTTAAAAACTCTTTCATTTGGAGAACTGTGTTCATGTGGAATAAACTTCCTGAGAACGTTTTTCCCAGTGGATTTAATCTCCAGCGATTCAAATCCAATGTGAATCATTACTTTCGCACAACCACCGCTCTTAGAGTGTCTTAAGGTTTACTCTGTAGTGCTTAAGAAAAAGAACGCCATCCTTTCATGGGTTTCTTCAATTTTGGGAACATGAAAAATTCGCAGGGGGCCAAAACTGGTACGTACGGTGACTGTAGGATGATTACGGTGTGATTTTTTTGCAAAAAATTACGAACAAGCAATGACGAGTGAGCAGGTTCGTTATTGTGATGCAAAAGCCTTGAATTGTTTTCCCACAATGCCGGACGTTTTCTCCGCATTGTTTCTCGCAAGCGGCGCACAATTTCAAGATAGTTCATTATTGACCCTTAAACAATAATAATAATAATAATAGTTCTTCATTTTCTTAATGTCATGCAGAAACATGTATAGAATTTGTCAAAAAAATTAAAAGTAGATAATTAATCAAGAACTAAAACTAATTACTCTTCCAGGGAGTAAAATCCATCATCCAACAGGTACTTCATGAGACGCTGTTTGAATGATTTCAGTGTTACACATGATTTAATTCCGGCCGGGAAGTTTATTGTGCAACCTTTGCCCAGCCACAAGGGGTGACATATATAAAATATTAGTTCTTGAAAATGACACATGTAAGTCATTTCGCTGTCTTGTATCATTAGTGTGAATTTGCCTATTACTTGTGAAAGATTTAAAATTACGAAATACAAAAACACGCACTTTAAATATATACAAACACGGCAAGGTTAAGATTTGATAAGTTTATAAAAATCTTTTCAACTAGAGGCACGAGAGACACCAGCGATACAACCATTTTTTCTGTAATATAAAATATAAACATAATAAAACAAGTGGATGACCCCCAAAAACATATTCCGTATCTTAGTTGGGATTCGGCATGTGTATAATATAACATTATCAGTTGTTTCTGCATCAGAACTGATCTCGTGTTTCTGAATAGATTGCTGACAGAGTTAAATTTTGAAATTACTGACTCACAGTACCTCCTCCAGTCAAGACACACGTGATACATTTTACAAAACTTTTTTATTAATATTTACATGAATGGTTTTTGCCTTTAATGAAAATGTATTGACTGAGAATTCACGCAGAACCAGTCGCAGCGATTAGAAAGTACTTCATTACAACTTTTTTCTAGAGAATAATTAGATTGCTCGGAAATCATTTTTTCCAAGCATGTACCCCATAAAGTCAAAAAAGTTGGTCTGTTCCAACATACGTATCCTGAGTGATATGTGCAAAATTACTCGTTTTACCTAGAATCTTCAGAACTGAAGATTCTAGGTAGCCTCTTGCCTGTACCATTTCACTATTTTGTATACATTTCTATTCAAAACATCTAGTTTATTTTTTATTTTTTTACGGACAATACACAAGCACTACAGGAGAATCCTAAAGGCGCTCTAAGAGCGATGCATGTGCGTAAGTATCGATTCACATTGGATTTGAATCGCTTGAGATCAAATCTATTTGGAAAAACGTTCTTAGGAAGTTTATTCCACATAAACGCACTTCTTCAAATAAAAAAGTACTTGAACAGTGAAGTTCGAAGTGTATTGAGTTGAACCTAAAAACGATGAGCAGCCACAGTCTGTCGCGTATTTCTGACATGTTCTGCTCTTAGTGGAATCAAATGTGCCAAGTCACTTGAACACTTCCCGTAAAAGAATCTATAAAAGAGAGACAAATCTCCAACCTTTCTTTGATGTTCCAGACTATCAAGGTTGCAAGTGATGTTCGTCTATCCAATCAGATGGATGGATCTATTCTGGATGGAATCCAGCAGCTTCAGGGTATATGTGAACAATACTCCAAAGATGATCTGATCTGGGCTTTATAAAACATTGAAAGTTGTTGAAGTTTGTCCAGTTTACTGGTTCGGAACAGTGTTTCAAGCCTTTGAGAAGTAGCCTTTTCAATTCCAGTGACATGATCGTGCAAAGACATGTTGGTGTTGGTTCATCATCAAGTGATATCCTAACTGATACAGCGGCAATTTTTTCGGAATTCATCTCAATGTGCTCTCATATACTGAGTGAGGTTCACGATCGCAACTCGTCTTTTATATGATTCGTTTGTGATTGTTGTAGCGCCACACACTACTCTCATTGTGACGTGGTTCACGGGTATGACGTAAGTGAAGGTCATTCAAGGTCGAACTCAAAACAATTCTTCAAAGTCACCTAGTCGACATCATGTGACGTATGTAGAGGTCAGTTCAATGTCAAAATAGCCGCGTGAATCAATGAAGGTCGTGAAAATATGGGAAGTGAATGAAGTTCATTCAAAGTTGAACTCAAAACACTACCTCAAAGTCGATTTTCCCGCGTCACCTTCTAACGTAGTTCAAGGGAAGGGAAGGACAATGTGTACCCTGACTTTACCTTGTATGCAATCTAGTCCCCTAATCTCCAGGTTACAGAGGATCGTTAAAAGACGAATCTTTGAAATAGCCACGTGAATCAATGAAGGTCATTCAATGTCAAACCCAAAACACTAGCCCAATCCAAAAGCCTCTTCGTATGACAATATAGAGAGTGAATGATGAAGGTCATTCAAGGTTAAACCCAAAATACTACCTCAATCTACCACTACCAACCCATTGATTGGGAAAGATTTTATGGGAGAAATTCCTAACTACTTGAGCGTAAAGTGGATTCTGATATAACCAAATATTAGAAACTATTTGACCAGGTTGATAATAGTCTGGAAATGTTAATGAATCTATCGAAGTCGTTTTCCTCAAGTTCATGTCTGAATTAAAATTTATATGGTTGCAATTTTGCTTTTCTCAGAATTTTCTGCACAGCACCATGACTTATGGTGCTGTGCGGAATTTCTTCATTTCGAAGTTATACATTAAAATGAGTGTATTCGGTAGCGGTAGATGTATTACTCCTAAATTTATATGGTTGCAATTTTGCTTTTCTCAGAATTTTCTGCACAGCACCATGACTTATGGTGCTGTGCGGATTTTCTTCATTTCGAAGTTATACATTAAAATGAGTGTATTCGGTAGCGGTAGATGTATTACTCCTAAATTTACCCGTAATATTGCCAATCTTATTGTACTTCTGTGATACTTCATCGTCGATTTGCTATATTGGGATATTTTTCATTGAAATATGTGATGGTATCGGCCGATACTTGATGAAAATCCATGACGTATTCAAGAAACACTTCATTGTGAGATTTTCCAAACAGTTTCACTGTTTTATTTGAAGAAAAAACACAAGCACTACAGGATAAAGACACTTTAAGAGCGGCGCCTGTGCGAAAGTAGTGATTTACATTGAATTTTAATCGTTGGAGATTAAATCCATTTGGAAAAACGTTCTCAGGAAGTTCATTTCACATGAACGCAGTTCTCTGAATGAAAGAGTTTTTAAACAGTGAAGTACGAGGTGTACTGAGTTGAACCTCAAAACGATGAGCAGCCAAAGTTCGTCCCGTATTTCTGATATGTACCGCACCTGGAGGAATCTAATGTGCCAAGTTCCTTGAGAGACAAATTTGCACCCTGCGGAACACCAGCGTTGATGATGAAAGTATTTGAGAGATATCCATCGACGGCCACTTGCAGGAAACGTTCTTTCAGGAAACTGGAAAGCCATACACAAAAATGATTCGACAAGCCATAGCATCGAAATTTGGCAAGCAAACCCTCATGCCACACACGGTCGAATGCCTTTGAAGTATCAAGCGCAATGATTCTCGATTGCGTTATTTCAAATATGGGTGACATACCTTCCAAATATTTAAGGATATGGTGGTTTATGGCTTTCTTCATGATATTTGATATCACGGATAGCAAAGCGACTGGTCTATAGTTGTTTGGAGGATTCATCTTGCAATTTTTGGGAATAGGCTGAATGCGAGCAATCTTTCAACAAGAAGGAAAAACACTGTTGATAAATATGTTGTATATTTCTGTCATGTTTCTTTTACGTTCGCCTTAACTTAAGATCATCAACACTCCTAATCGCTTTTTTACTGACAGCAACCATTGTAATTTCAAATAATATTTATTATGGTATATTTGCCAGGAAGGTATTATGGGGACTTTTATAAATCGATAAGATAAACAAAAAATGAAATAATTAATAACATTTGCAATAATTACTGGGAACTCATTTTCAGGTTACTAAGAGCTTTCAGTTGTTTTTATAACCTACTCAAATTAGACGATACACTGTTACCAACTACTGAATTACTTTCAGTTTGCATGAAGTGGGGAATCTGAAAAATTTATTTACATTTGATTCAGCTTGTTCGACGTAGGAGAAGTTACAACAGTCACAAAAAAGAAAATGATAAAGCAAGCAGTGGGAAATCGAGAGAAATAAATAATATATCTTGTGAATTTTCAATGTTTCTTTTGTATGTTCGATGATTTTTTTTTCATGAAAAAAAAACTTCTTATGATGTTGATGGTGAGTCGAAACATCATTTTCTGGTTACAACATACCCAAAGAACAAAACGATAAAGCAAGTATTGGAAAGTGGTAGAAGAAAATGTCACTTCGATGATATATTTTGTACATGAAAAGAACAAAATAATGTTAAAAACTACTGAGGAGACTATGGTGAGTCGAAATTGTGCTTTCTGGTGTTCAATAGCGCGTTGTCTTTTGTGTCTGGTTTCAACTAGCTGCTTTTCAGAGAAAATTGCATAAAAGGACGACTTTCCTTAGTTGGCCAATGTCTACGCTTGGCTATTCAATGAACCACATTGGGGAGCCTTGTTTATCTTTGACATTCGTGGATTGACTGTTTTGTAGAAAACTCTATCCTGTCTCTTCTATTTGTAAAAGTTAACCATAAAAATTATGGCATCTACCTTGCAACGTTGAGAGCAAATATTTTAAAGGAGTATTACAGAATTCAGACCTGAGGACATTTTGAGAACTACCCCTTTTCCATAAAGATTCTGGGGTATACAATTTAACACACTGTATACCGGTTACATTTTTATACTCCTAAATGAACAGATTTTGTATTGATAATGATATCGAAAATAACATCGACATAAATGGTTTGTGAACGTATTTGATTGTTGCCGAAAGCATATTGGTTTCTTTTCTAGTGCTTGTACCAGAAGCGATATTACGCACATAGCAATTTGTGATCAATTTCTGAATTATTTAGGTCAGCGAATAATACCCAATAATTTATATTGACAATATCACCAATGTAATTAGAGTCTTATTAATTATAATAACGTATTGAATCGTGCGAGTAAAAGTTAATCGTAAATGGATCATTTTATGGTGAGAAAATTTTATGGCATGTAAAAATCGGTGACTTAAGATGAATACATAAGAGATAAGTGGTCAATAATATGACTAACTCTAAGCTTTCAGTTGTATTCTGTTCGTTGGATTTTGAAACATCACTTTTGAAATTATGGAACCTTCCTTCGGGAATCATTTACCAGGTGAAACTTTTCAACATAATTTCGTACTCGAAAAAAACTGAATTCGAGCTTGGTGGTTTGTAACTCCACCTCATTGCTTTTCATCATACCATTTTGAAAACGATCCATCCCCATTATTCCGGAGTCAGAAGATAAAATTGAAAATTGCTAAAATAGGTAAACCTATATTTCGAGTTGAATATGCCATGACATAACAATGCCAATTTTGAATTGTAGATTGTAAGGTACCAATTATTTGAAATTTTTATTTTCTATTTTCACAGATTTGGGATTCTTCTGAGTCTGCTGCAGTAGTACTACAAATGAATCATAAAATCAGAATGCTGACTCTTATTCAAAGTCCATATTGTATATTTTGATTATTTTCATTCTTTACGGTTAGGTATACAAATAGACGTCAATTAGTACTTTTCTTCTTTTGTTCAGTAAGTTGTTTTACATAGTGAGTAATGTAGAGGTACTGAGATATCTACTTTAAGAAATGTCATAAGTAGAATCGGTAGACTATGTGTATATGTCTGAGAGGGGCTGATGGAACAGGTGGTAACATTGCCTGAATTCTGAACTGAAACCGATTCTATGTGTGAAGGACGAACTTCAGAAAAGATATTTTCCGTGCCCGACTTCATATAGAAAGCACGTGATGGTGATATAATTAGAAATTTTGAGAATGATCCATCAGAATAAATTTCAAAGATTGAGTTTTTCATAGATATTGATTTCAAAGCGAATTTTATGAAATTATAATTTGTATTTTTTAATTTCAACTAATCGTAAAGTTATCAGGCTTTTTTACAACCGGTTTTTTGTATTATAGTTTTGGCAGGCAATTGTATAACTAATCAAATTATTTCAGCAGTTCGGACTTCCATTGTCTAAAAATTTTGTAAAATGATTTGAAATCCCTGTCATCACCCGAAGACGATTGTAGATACTAACAATCGAAACGTCGTGAAGTAACGTGGTTTGAAATCACTCAACTTTTAATCATATTAATTTATTTTA
>WOGR01009396.1:0-11365 GCA_015342045.1 Leptinotarsa lineolata | reverse complement strand
AATCCGAAAATTGAGACAAAATGGGGGTGTTCCATTTAAAAAAAATGACCGTGACGTTATTACTCGAACGTAATTCACCCTGTATATTACATTATTATTTTAAAATACGGTAAATTAGTATCAAAAATCGATGTGTTTCAAGATTATTTCTCAAAATGACCTGTTTAGCTAAAAATGAATTTGTTTTATAATTTACGGACACTGTGTATAGGGAGTTTTTTGGTAAGTTGGATGGGGAGGTAATTAAATGAACAGGGGTGCCAACTATGAAATTCAACACTGAAGATTGTAGAAATTGCCGGGGTTGTCAAACTTATAAATTCAAATGTTGAGACCTCAATGAATCGAGTTGCTCGTATAGAATTATGTATTTCGGGTTTTTTATTGATTTATATATTTCCATGGCTTCCATTAAACTCAATTTCTTCCCTTTATTACATGTGTGTAGGATTTTGGGATTAACATAAATACGGTAAAATATTCAAGTGACATATTCCTGAAACAATTTTGAGAAAAAGAGTCTATACCAGTGGTCGCCAACCTCTTCAATGTGTTGAGCTACCCACACGGAAGCCACGTTCGAGGTGTACTGAGTTGAACCTCAAAATGATGAGCAGCTACAGTCCGTCGCGTATTTCTGATATGCACCGCTCTTGGTGGAATCAAATGTGCCAAGTTATTTGAACACCTTCCGTGAAAGTATCTGTAGAAAAGAGACAAACCTCCTACCTTTCTTCGATGTTCGATAACAACGTTTTTTGACCTCGGTAACAATTTTTGCACCGTTAGTATTGGAATCAAGTGCAACATTTCCTGGTAGACCAAAAATTAAAACCTCATTTCGAATCAAACGAACGTACTGGCCATGAAGTAGGAGCACTCTTCGATCTTGAAAAAATAAACAAAAACCCATCTGTTCCGAGAAAACACATGGTACGCAAGCCACATTCGTTTCGGTGGAGCAAATAAAACGAAATACTTTATACTACAGAGAAACATTGTGTGACATTGAGTTCATACACCATATAAACAGAAGATTCCATTTAACGGCGGCTCACTGAAATAATTTATCATACACATTCGGCTGATTTATTGCCTAGTGTTTAGAATGTTCGAGTATTTGACGCAGGGCCGTACTTACTGGGTCTGTCTCTGCAGGGCGAAGAAAAAAATTGAAGATTTTAATTGGGGCACCTTTGAGATAAGTTTTTGTACTCGCTGTTGAATTGGAAAGTCATTTGAACTTTTTTTTAATAATTTGATGTTACAGTTACAGAGAAGGTTACAAAAAGGCAAAATTATGTAAATGAAAAGATTTATAAGTACCAATACAATCCTAACTGCATATTACTCTCTATTTCAGTCCCATTCAATGTATGGAACTCTTTTATGGAGAAATTCCTCTCATGCCCAAAAGATTTTCCGCATGCAAAAAAGCACATAGAATAATAGCTGGAGCTTCATTCAATGAACTGTGCTAACCTCTTTTCATTTCTTACAAAATTCTGCCTTTGCCTTGTATATTTATTTTGAACACTTTGTTAGATATCCATAAAAACAAAAATATATTCTCCGCCCAATCAGATTATCACATTTATTCCACTAGAAATTCAGATAAACTCATACAACCACTGAATAAACTAGAAAATTCTATACGAAATTCACTAGACCTCAAGTTGTGTTACCATTTACCAGCTGACCCCACTCAGTACAGTACACAATCATTCAAAGAGGAGAGTTGAAACATTCCTTCTAAAAAACTGTTTTTACTCAACACAGGATTTTATGAATATTACTTTCACTGAATGATTTATTTACTTAGTATTACTTCATGCATACAGGGTCTTTCACGACGAGCGTTCGTTACGAATATATGGAGAACGATTCATAATAAAAACTTGAAATTTTGTGGTAGTGGATTTTATAAAATGGCCTTCTCAACTGAAATATTTTCAACTTCCGATGTCTTTCCGTTATACCGGAAGTTGAGGGCAACTTCCTTCTTTCAAATGAAACACTCTGTATTTTATTACATTTTTTAATTTCTCAGCACAAATTGTAAAACAATGCCTAAACCCAAATTTGTTACTTTTCGAGATAATAATTTTTCTGAGAAATTTGACAGTTACAGCACCACTCCGAAAAAAAAATAACTCATAGACAGTAACAGTAGAAAATACTTTACAGGGTGGTCGAAATTTCCACCTAAAACATAACATCGGGAAAACTGATGAAACACGATTTTTTTCAAATAGAAACTATACACTATTCTAATATTTTTGGATACTACGAAAAAAAGATATCAAATTCATGCAGAATGTCCTATACCTAAAATACACCCCTGGCAAGATATATCCGATTTTGTGAAATATTTGAAATGTTAATCATTCGAAGCAATACCAAACCAAAAAAACTTCGAAAACATATGAAGTTACAACAAATATGTCAAAATTTGATGCGATATAATTGACGTGTATTTCGTAGTTTTCTTTTTGTGTGCAAAATGTCTCGTTTGGGATATTTCAATGAAGATTTCCTGACTTTAATAATTATTTATGGTGAATGCAATAAGATAATGGACAGGACTTGTCGTGTTTTTGCAGAAAGATTTCCAAATCTACACAGACCTAATAAAAATATTCTGAGAAAACTTATAAGAAACTGCCATGATTTCGGATCTTTTTCGTCTGTAATCAACAGAAAAAGCCACTCGTGAACAATGAGGATATCGAAATTGTAGTTTTGGCCTACTTCACAGCCTATCCAGAAAATTCGTTGAAAGACGCAGAAAAGTCACTTAGAATTTCATATTCGTCAATAAACCGGTTCATAATCTGAAACCTCACGACTTACCTGCACGAGTGGAATTCTGCGAATGGTTTCTTATCAAGAAACAAGAGGACCCTGAGTTCATGAAGAACATTATATGGACAGATGAAGCCAAATTTGTCAAGAATGGTATGTACAACCGCCATAATAGTAATTTTTGAGCAGCAGAAAATCCAAAGCTCGTTCGCCAGTGTAACTTCCAGAATTCATGTTTTTTGCGCTATAAAGGAAGACTCAATTTTATGTTTATATCTTTATGGAGATAATTTGAAAAGCCATAGATATTCGCATATAATTAGGAATGTGGTTGGTGAATCCATTAGGCATGTTTCTGAACATGTCTTATGGGGATATATCACAAAAAATGTTTATGCGAATCCTGTGAGTGATGAAGAAAACATGAAACGAAGGGTTCTGAGAGCTTTCAATAATTTGATCCCTGACTCCATACAGAAAGCTACAAAAAGTGGTATGCAAAAAAGAATATATTGTTGTTTAGAATGAAATGGCGATGTCTATGAACATCTGTTGAAATAAACCACAATATTAAGTTAAATTCTAAAATTAAAGTAAAATCTAACCTTAAAAATATAAACAAAATAAAATTACTGCATTCGATACCAATAAACTATCTCTATGATAGTATTTTATTTCAATCCATCCATTTTCATGTAGGCCTAAAATGTGCTGAAAAATTCAAAAATTTATTAAAATACAAGGTGTTCTATTTGAAATAAGGAAGTTGCCCTCAACTTCCGGTATAACGGAAAGAGACCGGAAGTTGAAAATATTTTAGTTGAGAAGGCCATTTTGTAAAACCCACTAGCACAAAATTAGAAGTTTTCATCTTGAATCGTTCTCCATTAATTCCTAACGAACACTCGTTGTGAAAGACCCTGTATAATGAGTACAAAATTATTAATGATTCAACTAGTTTGCGTCTTGTTACAACTTCTCCGGTGTGGTCTAGTGGTTAGGATACCTGGCGCCCTCCAGGAGGCCCAGGTTCGATTCCTGGTACCGGAATTTTTTATTTTTTTTTATAAAAAAAGCATATGAAATAGTTTGACAGCTATTTTCCAAATCTCATTTTTTTAGACATAGCTAAAATTCAGAAAAGTTGATAGAATTTTATGACTTATTTTTACACTAACATTCCAATGTGCACCAAATAACAGTCACATTTACCTACTCATAGTAGGAGTTCAGTTCATTTTTATTTCCTGATATAGTACAATTCCATAATAGTAGGCACTGAATTCTCAGAAATATCATTGCATTAAAACGAAAAAATTGTTGTCAAGGTTGTTGTCAGTTTATATATTTTATCATCATTTTTCCTCATTTGTTTCGTACAATTTCCGTACGCAAATTCAAGAGACAAATTAAGGCTAAAACGTCAGTCATTTCTGAGAAGTTAGTACTACTATTTTGTAATTATAGTATAGTTGTTTCTATAGTTTCTATTGCTAATAGAATATGCGATGTGGAGAGAAACGAAAATCCCTGATCAAACTCAAAAACATAGGAAATATGATTGAGTATACCTTCATTCGAATTTGAATTATTTACGCAAACTTCCCTTTCCGTACAAATTCAGTTCACTTACAATGTGAACGATAAATCAAATCGCTTAATAGATGCAAACATTCTACACGATATCGAAAATTATTCAAACACGCCTTGCGCCCCAGATAAACTGCAAAACCGAATTTTTCGTTATAAATCACGCACGATATCACTTTGCATCGAAGTCAAAGCGTTTCGCATTATTTATGACGCTGTGGTCATGTTGACCAAATCTGGCGTCCAAAAACAGAACCGTACCGTACAGAATTGAGGACTTTTAATGACAGCAATAAACAGAGAATTACGAGCATCAGAAGTGAATCACTTCTAACTTTGGGTACAGAAATCTCAGAAAATCTATTAACGATGTTAATAGTCAGTTAATAATTTACAAGTTTATTTATATAGCCACGTAAAAGCCAAAAGAATATTTTTCCAGGACACTCTGGTGAAAGTCCTAAGTATCTCTAAGAATTTTTCTCTACTTTGAATGAGGTGAAAAGAAGAATATTAGTAAAACTTCTGGAGGACATGAAATTGAATTTACGTCGTTTACCATTATCTGAAGAAATCTTAGAACCTCGTCTCTTAATTTTATGAGAGTGGAAATATTTCTGGAAACATTTTTTCCAGTAAGTACTAGATTTTTTATTTCATTAAGAATGCCATAACATCAACATTCTGATGCATCAGCAATGGATATATAATTTGAAACCAAGTAGATGCAAGATTAGTCATATTATCCCTTATTATAATTCTCATTTGACTGAAACCAAAAAGTTCATAGAATAACCCAAATGGCATGAAACGGAACGAACAATCTTCAAGTTCCAGCACCTACGGATTCGTCATTTCGGACTTTCCATGTATTCACGTCGGAGCAGGGATCCAAATTGAACGAAGAAATCTTCAAGGAAACCTTTCATATATAAGAGGCCAGTTCTAAGTAGTCCTCCTACCTTTCCTGGTTTGAATTCTCCCACATTGTGGTGCCACCAAATAATCAATCCCACCACCAGTAAAATTTCAAACATACTATTTAGTAACCATGATTAGCAATAGTAGTGTGATGGGGAAGTTGGTTCCAAACGTTTCCATTGTTTTGATGGGCACCTTCAGCGCAACATTACGTTGCGACCTCCTAGATAAATTTGTTATCTATCAACTAGGAGGTCGCAATGCGCTGAAGAACATTCGACGAAACATTAGAAGCCAACGTATACATTAATCCTAGGCTATTATACCAGGAAACAACTTTTCAAATCGCCAGGAAAGCATAAATTATTGGCATGGAAGAGTCTTCATTAAAAACTAATTGATGTTCATACCAAGAATATGTCGAAAATTTCACTATTTTCTCTTTGAAATAATGAAGAAAATAATAATATCCTATACAAGAAAAAAATATATAGCTGACGCAAGGCATCGAAGTGCTTTTTGTGTCAACTCTAAAGCGCATTCATCGTTTATTGTTGTTGACATATCAATTCTCACTAGTACTGATTCCGTTTACCAAGAGCCGATAGTGTGAAGTTAACCCTCAACTTCAGGTAGAACTTAGCTTACTCTGTATGGAATAATAATGCAAAAACTCACTTTGAAGAAATCAGTTCAGCAGCTGCAGCTACTACTGCAATTTGGATATATTGTAGATATTTGGACAGTAAGAGGTGGATAATTCAAAAAGAATCTACTGGTCATCAAATAGAATGACCATGAAACTTATGATTACGCTTTCCTACACCTCATTGGAATGGGTCAAAAGAAAATGATATCAACAGAGAGAAATGGTGATTCGAAAGGAAGTTTAGAAAAGCAACGTTCTCATCGAACAACGGTGCAAACAGCACCAATGGTGAGATGAGAAACGCGTAAAAATCTTCAATCAAACTGGGAAATGGACTACGTTGCAGTTAACTGAAAAATGAGAGTAAAATATTTGTCTTATTGATTCATAATTAACTGAAAGAGCAACATCAAATATTTGAGAATACTTTTCAAAAATCCAATCCACCATTTGATCACATCCTCATGAAAATATAATTCATGTCGAGGTGAATAAACTCCTAGACAAAGCCGGTCCTGGCTCCATTCGCAACACGACAAGGTAAATTTTCAGTTATTCTATGAATTTAGATAGGCAGAAAGATGACGCTGACCATCAATAAAATATTGAATAGTTCGATTCGATGGTAACGTGATGTGAATGTCAAAAACTAGATTGATAATCCGACCGCGGGGCATACATTAGATTGGAAATGTATGTACATGCACCATCTAACCTGGAGCCATTGATGGCATCGCAATATTGTATTGCAGCAGTAATTCATACGATACAATTGCGGAGAGAGTCCATAGGAAATACGAAATGCTTTCATTCATAAGCAAGGTACACTGGGCTTAAATTATGTTGGACATTTGTAACTGGCAAAATTATATGTCTGCTTCTATTACTTCGAATTGTCTGCCAATATAGCCGTTATTTTAACTGTTCAAAATAAAACGATCATCAGTATCATTGTGGATACCAAAAAGGTATAAATGAATTAATAGTCAAAGTTTCGGCATTTTTTAAAGAAATTTGACAGATGACAATGTTCTTCATTGAAGTCTACCAGACAATACCAGTTATCCCGAGGATATCCACTTCATGTCCAATTTATAAATGAACGCGCACAAGATATCCGTCAATGATCTACTGATGAATATACTTCAGAAAATATCTTATCAACATTGACATTTTCCAAATGAACTCTCAGTTCATTTGGTGAACTATTTTTAATGTTTTAAAATTTCCAATATAAATCCTCTAGGTTCGATATGAGCATAATCTCGGGCCATTTACATCAGTTATTTTTGCCACTAGCGGCCACAGACAAAGTCAGAAGATATTTACTGCTATATTTTTTCTCTGCAACGTCATGGCGATAAATGATCCTATACTATCTCTCTGCCACTTCCGTCAGGATGGGTACTTTCAATACTTTTTCTCGATAGCAATGATGGTGTTCTGATTTGTTTGACATATGTTTTTCTAAGGTCAACCATAGCCACTGAGCCTTGAAGTTTCAAATAAATTTCAAATATTAGCTTTCTTCTGGCTCATTCTATTCTCATGTATCATCCATAGATCCAATCATTTTGAATTCGATCTCACAGCGGTTACACGTATTGGTTTTGAAATATCTTTGTCTATCGTCGTTGCAGGATTTGAAGTATTCTTGCCAGAATTCATTTTTCTCATCGATATCAGTATGCTGTCAACTGCCATTTATAGCCTTCAACTTTTTTGTGAAGTTGGTGATCTGTACTCCCCTTCGGATATTGATAACCAAATTTTTATTCTCGAAACGAGATCAATTCTCCTAAATGAACTGCTATGATTCATTCTGAGAGCATTCTCATCTTCTTTTGCCTTTGATGGATTCCTTTTCCATATGATGTGAAACTGTATGAGTTTCCAACAATTCAATCTTAAAGCTTTGATTCTTCAGAACCTATCTTTCATTTCATTGCAGCTTTAAATTCTAGCATAAATATCAATGCCTTTTTCGTCACACGCCAACTCAACCTCAATATTACCTAAACCTTTAATGAAAGCGAGTACTTCAATCTTTTTCATAAAGTCTTCTGGGAACTTACGAATAGCTTATGTTTCAGATATGCCGCATACATATTTATTTAGACATCTATTAGGAATATTCTAAAACAATTATTGCTTCCTTCCTTTCTTTGTAAGATTCCTAAATTTTTTTTGTATAAAGTTGGAGAAGTAGAAACCCGAAACCTTTCTTTCCCAATAATTATTTACAATTCTTGACTTCGCATCAGCAGAAAAAGTGAAAAGTTACTTTTCTCTACTGAGCAGATGATACTGACTACTGCCTCGAATTGGTCATGAAAACTGGCCAAGAATGATTAGTCACAAAAATTCGTAGGCGCAAAGATTTTTCCTGCGATGGTTTTACTACCGGAAAGATACTTATTGCTGAATTTATTGTACTATATCCAAGAGGTACTAGCTCACTCGCTATGGGGTTATGCTCATGTTGGTCTTCCAGTTTGTTCACCAATTTGGCCGCTGAATGTCTATACTATCCTAGACTTTTTTTACTTGTACTTATCCACTTCTTGAACTTCCTGGTCATTTTTTCATTGGAGTGGAGATGGCTTTCTCCATCTTACTTAAGTTCATCTTGCTGCATTTTCAATTTTTCCCTTTCTCTCTCTTTGTTTCCCGAGTTTTATTCCTAATTCCTTTTGTTCGATAAGCTCTTTTATTGCTTGCTAAACCTACAATTGTCATAAAACGATTTTCATGACCAATTCGTCTCGTCAAACAACTCATCATAAATAACTCTCGATGAGTCATCATAAAATAAACACGGGCGCAAAAGAAATACCCAAAGAGTTAACAGTAAATAGAGGTAGTGAATGCTTTATAGAAAAGTTAATTAGCGGATGAACTTTTTACCCCGTTCCTGGCCGGATATTTTAATAATTGAGAAACGAAAATGCTTTTCCGACGAACAAAAGCCATAACGCGGGGAGGGGGTTAGTCTCTTTGAAGAGTTAAAAGTGCATTAAAGAATTTTCCATTATGAAATTTCTCAATCAAGTTAATTAGTAATCTGTTAATTAATTGAATCCATCATCGGTAGTAATCCTAAAGCTGGCACTTCAAAGTATTGCAGAACAATTTCCTATATATCGTTAATTAGACGTCGTTTTGTAATTAGTGGAGCCAACAGCGGCTGCCATCGATTTCTGCAAATATTCCGCTTCATAAAACAGCAGGCCGCAGCGATGGGGGGAAGGTGAAGTGTTAGCGGCCCACGACAGGGGCGGGGAATTGGATTACCGATAATTATGATGTTCTGATTTTTACAGATTATTGAAGACGGGTTATTGGTAGTGACGAGCTGAAAATATCTCATGATATCTTAATGATTAGGTTAGAGAGCAATCAAAGGCACGTTTGGGAATAATGAGAGCAATGGAAACGATACCAAGAGTAATGAAAACCACATCAAGAGCAGCAATGAAAACCATATCTAGAGCAACATTGAAAACACTTTAGAATCTAACCCATTACATCTTTTGATAACTCAAGAAGCAAGAGTGCTCCAATTCAGATTAGGAAATTCACCAAGAAATCTTGAGAATCCTTGTTTTTTTATTTCAAATATCAAATGCAAACACAAGTTTTGAATAACTTGTAACCATATATTATCTTCGGTGTGCATACATGGACAATAATTGAACCTTGATAGCACTCTTGGATAGTTTTATCACTTGATCATCTACAGTAACTTTGATTTCATTATATATGTAATTCCTGTTTGCATTAGTGCCGAAAAATCAAATATATTTCTTGGAGGTATTGATTTTCAAGGAATGATATTTGGATTTGTGAATCAGTGACGATATATCTGAATTGACTTCCGATAGGTCTTCTACTGTTTCAGAGGGTTTGAAGGACAGATACAACTGAAACTCACATAACAATATTTAATGCTTGGGTCAAAACCCGATGTGTGCAAGGAGACGAGAAGAGGGCCAAATATTGAACCCTGCTGAACACCAGACGATACAAAGATGGTGTAACTTTTTTTCATCAATACCGCTTATAATATCATCCATTACATACATAACTATATCGCCTTGGATAAACTGTTATATTCGGAAATATACATGCGTAATTGCGTCTTTACTTCCCTTTCAAAAAGTTTTGACAAACAAGATAGGATGATAAAAATGGGACAAAGATCCTTGAAACGACAAACAATTCTTTTAGGTAGCAGTTGAATTATTGCTTCTTTCCTGCACTGAGGAAATACATTATTGTTGAGACAATAATTCACAAAATGAGTTAGAAAAGGGAGAGTATATGAGTAGCACACCAGCAAAAGTTTCAAGTTTATGCTATCACTTCCCTGAGCTTATGATCTGACTTCCAGACACATTCTGAAATTCAAAATCTCCTGATGGGTAAGGTGTTACCATTGTGAAATTGTATAAGTTCATCTTCTTGGGCAATTTTAGGTGATCCATTGATAGAGCAGTCATTCAGTGAGTTCACATCACACCCTGTAATTGCACAAAATAATGAAGATATTTGTTATTTCATTTACACAAGACAGCGTTGTCAGATTCCTCAGCGTTTCATTTTATTTCATTTATTTTATTTGTTCTATTCATTTTATTTATTTTAATTATTCAATTTATTTCATTCATTTATTTGCAGGATAAACCTCACAAGAGTAATAACATAATTGTTACCACAAAAACAATAATATCCTTGCTGCAACCGAAAACAGCAGTAACTACATAAAGGTAAAAATTATGCAATCTAACTTACTATAATTATGAAATTGTCACCACTGAAACATACTGAAATGTTGTGAGGATTGTTTGGTACTGAGATATTTATAAAAAATATGTACTTAAAATAAATATGAGATCATTTTAATATGGCTTTAATATACTAGTAAACTCAAGAATCTTAGATAGATATTTCAATATATTTCTAAATATCTTAAATTATAAATTCAATTTTTTTATGTTTTTGTTAATAATAAATAAGAAAAACATTCGTGCGCTACTCGCTATCAGCTGATTTTGAAATATAATTTTGTCAGTCTTTGTGGAATTTATTCTTCAAGCAAGTGTTTGAGTGCATTATTTTTCATACGAATGAAATTGAAAATAATATTAGACAGATCGAGTTGCAGACCCAGGATAGAGATATCAACCTGCCTAGGGACCTATTCGAGTGTATTCCAAGCGGAAATCTTTGCTATTGAATTGTGTACGGAGAGATGGTAGAATCCAACCTCACACACAAGACAATAAAAATTTTCTCGGACAGTCAAGCGGCGTTGGAAGCTCTTGGCTCCTACCGAGCAATGTCTAAATTGGTAGCAAATTGCTAAAAACGACTCTCCTCAATGGGAAGACTTGACAA
>WOGR01009395.1:0-11366 GCA_015342045.1 Leptinotarsa lineolata | reverse complement strand
TGTTTACTATTATACACGAAATTTCTTTTTTCATTCTATCAACAACATCAAATCCTCCTTTTGTCAAGTTATAAAATGTTATAACTGAAGGTTTCATCTGATCGCCAGTTTCTGTGTCCATTTCATCGTCATCATGAAAAGTTGAAATCATTAGTACATTTTTGTTTTCCTTCGGAACATAGGATGTAATCATACATTTGTTTTGACCTGGTCCCCAAACAAATATGCTGCTTTTTATTGGTCGAATATTTGTTTGCAAAAAATAGGAGGCAATTCTCTTTTATTCTTTCTGATAGTGCTAACGTGAGTTAAACTATTACATTAGATATTTTCAGAGTATTTTACTTTGTCTCGTATAAAGATCGAGTATCCAATCAGAATTTTTTTGCTCTCACTTAAAGCCTTCCAGATTTCTTCAAAATCGTTTCCGTGCAAGTGGCCCCCGATCGACCCTACTCCAAAACATTTACTTTTTTGTTGTTCTCGACAGCGACAACTAACATCAATTGCCTCATATTCTGGATTGCAAACCATCTAGGAAGCTTTATTGTTTATCGCAGGCCTGTCAGCCTTGTAATATGACAGAATGAATATATTATCCAGTTTTGTGAAAAAAAAACTGGGTCATGAATTTAATTGATATCAAACTCCACATTTTCATTTTATTCGAGGATTATGTAATTTTTATAGCAGCTGTGATTGTGAAAAAAACCGTACCCACTCAGTTTAGAATGGAATATATATTCCTTTTATCGTTTTTCACCGTTCTATAATGAAATGAGGAGAAGCAAAGAAAATATCATAAGAAGTAAGAGCATTACCTTCGTATCATTTTTTACTGATTTTATACAGAAAAACATCAGAAGACATGAGAGTAACATCTTCATCGTTAAACTAATATATATCATTGCTATTGCCCGAAATCAAGCAAGCGTTGTCATATTTAATGACACCTAACAGAACCTTGCCCTATATTGCAATGCTCCCATGCGGTATTGGTGTAAATTACATTTTCATAACGATATTATAATCCACCCACTGGGACGAAAATTTCTGCTCACAGCTGCGTCTCTATCTCCCGCTGATAAACTTCATAGAAAATTTCATCTCCTCATCCATCTTGGTGAACTAGGGTAGGCCATTTTCCACAACGTTAGAAACTATTAATTCCATGAATAAACGACTTTTGCCGTTCATGCACCCGTAGCTGCAAATAATATGCAAAGGACTCGCTGGAAAAAGCCTTGCAGACGATACAAATTTTTCCTTCAAGCGAAAATTATTGCCGCCCATAAATACACCGCCAGAAAGTTGGCGTTATTTGCGAGATTCACCCCTAGAGACCATGACTGTGATAAACGACGTGGTAAGATGAGGAGTATGCAAACTAAAGATAACTTCGACGGTTAACCTCGAAGTCGAGCCTGAACATGATGACGTTGATTTTGTTGGGTTTGAGAGGAAAGGTCAAAGCACCGGAATACATCGAGCTTATTATTCGTGGCTACCGGCTGCTAACAAACAGACCATCAATGTAGGAAATATTGATTCAAATATTCGGGAAAATGTCCGTATGCTCTGAATGTTATTGTAAATCACACATTTGACATCAATTTTTTTACCTATAAGGAGAATTGGGCAAATTCGAGTATGTGGTTGGTTACTTCGTTCATGGGCAGATGGGGCGATGTTTGTCGTTCGCTTCAGCTCAGTTCAAGGAGTGGTACTCTGAAAATAATTCGAGTTTCAATCAGGTATGAGATGTCATCGACTTCATCTTGATGATAGACACTACCTTGCACTGACGGTTAGCCAAATAGCTCGAAAACGGTCTGCAAGTATATTCCAAAGATTCTGTTGAAATAGACACTACCTTGCACTGACAAGTGGCCAATTAGCCCGAAACCGATCTGCAAGTGTGGTGTTTTCCAATGAATGAAAATCTATACCGGCAGTTGATTCGCCAACAGCATATGCGGGAATTACTTCTGTGAAGAATCCTGCACTGACCCTGTTGGATATAATCCAACGCCCTTCATGGCATCAGCGAAGGGAGTAGTTGATTCCTGATAGGTGTCACTCCATAAACTCACAGTTTAGGTGGGTTGAGACAGACCTTAATGAATTGTTTTTTTAGATAATATGATACCCAGGTTTTATTGGTGGAACTCGGTCGAGAAACCTTTTTGCAGAAATATGACGGAGTAAGTGGAAGTAATCAGCATCGTTCCAGTTTCTGAACCGTAATGTTTTTTCTCTATGGCATTCACAGCTTCAGGAAAATCGTTCTCGAACTGTTCAGCTTTTTTGATTCGTATATTTTTAGCACAAAATGGGGAGGATACGGCTCCGAAAATCATTACCTCCATGGAGTATACATCAGGTGTTCTTTTTCTTTCTGAACCTCTTCATAAACATTTTTGTGCATCCTGGTCTTCTTTTCTGATTGTTATTTGATGGAACATGTTGAATAGGTCAAGACCTTCCAGTAGAAAATCGTTTAAAAATTTTTCCGTAAACTTCCGCAGCAGCATCGGATAAAAATCGAAATTTACAGGGTTCATTCTTATTTTCTACACCGAAATGGGGAATATACCATATTATTTTATTTTCGGCATTGTTATCCACTTGCTCGTGATTCAGTAATCGACAGTAGTTCTTTTTGATATATCCCTAATTTTTTCTCAGTACTTTTGGGCGAATTTTTCATCGCTATCCATTATCTTTTCGATGGAGTTCAACCCCTGCATTGCCATTGATTTACTTTTCGGCATAATTATATTTTCGTTTTGCTTCCACAGTAAACCAGTTTCCCAACCACCGTGTTACATTTTTCATCAAGCGTTCTGCATATTTGTTTTCCTTATTTTTCATTTCTCCTCTTCTTAAACCATAACTTTCGAATGAGAAAAAGTCTTTAACTCGTTCGTGTAGGTTTCTCAAGTCTTCATCGTCTTCATATTCTACAAAGAGGATTGTATTATTTCAGCATTCCTTTGAAGTTTTTTATATTGCCATGGATGATCCATCCCAATATTCTTTTGGAAAGAGCCGGAGCATTTTTGGGCCTTCAATAATCTCTCCACTTATGATTGAATCCCAATTGTCTTGGCCTATGAATAATTTCGGCCTCATGAAACTCTTTTCCTGAAGATTGACAGTCTTCAAATGAGACCAATTTTCTTTCAATTTTTATGTTGACCTTTCGAACTGGTATCCTTCATAATATAAACATTAGTTAATTTATGATCTCAACCGTCACTTTCGTTAATTATAATGTTGATTTTTCGGGTTACCACAGATTTACATGAATTTCTGTGAGTACATTTTGATCCAAGATTGGTAGGATCACCCTCTATATTCAACCGCAATTTCCTTATGTAGAAGAGTAACTGTTGCTACTTCATCAGAAAGAGATATAGTTCCAATTCTTGTCCATTGACTTCAATTTTTGCGAGAGCAACTTTCAATAGATAATTTTCACTCGATGATATTTTTCCTCCCAAGACATCTGCATTGAGTGGGGTAACTTTTGTAACAGTTCTTTCAGCAAATGAGAACTATCAGGGATAATTCTTCATATTGAGTACTTCTGATGTAGCAACGAGGTTGGCTACTGTTTCAGATGAATTGTTCATTCCTCTGAAATCGTTATTTCGGACAAAAAGTAGCATTTCTGCATCGTTTATCAATATTTCCATTCTGTCTCATGCAGAATTTCCTGCAGAATTTCCCAAAAGATTTGAATATTTCGACTGTGGTTCTCTCAATTTGCTTCTAGAGGTTGCAGTTTCATCTGATTTCTGCATGGAAAGCCAGTGACGAACTTTGGAATATGATGACATTTTCTTAAATTTGACGCTATAACCATTATCGAATTTTTCTATTTTTGATTCCAAGGACTGACTGTCAGATAGTTCGGGAAAATCAGCATCAATTTTGGCTTTTTCTAATGCTAGTCTATTCAAAATCATCTGTTTTTCCTGCTCTTTTGCTTCATTTGCTTTTATCTCAGCCTCTATCTTAAGCTTAGGAGCGTTTTTGTTTGTTTTGGACTTTTTGCTTGAACTTCTCTTGGTGGAGGTCTTCCTGCTTCCAATACTTTCTTTAAGATGTTCAGCTTCATTATTCGTACACATATTTGATCTTGCTTCTTTTTTTCCCACGTCAGGGCAAGTAACATTTTTCGTCGTCATACTCTTTTTTAAATTCTATTTGACATAGTAACTTTTGTTGAAATATGGCTCGAAGGACCAATTAATGTATGGATTCGTTACAAAATCCAAGAAAATGGATGAATCAAAGTATTGTTATCAAAATTAAAAAGTGTTTGACAACAACAACTGTCAAAACTGTATATTATTTTACAGTAACATTCAAATCGATCATTTGATACAAAATAATTAAAACAAAACTGAACAAGTTTCCTCAGTGTGGCGAATGATGTCACACTATCAAACAGTACTGAAACTGATTCCATTTCATATAAATTTTGCCCAACTATGATATCTTTTCCCGTACGTGAGTTAAGACGGGTGGCGACTATTTATGTCCGCATTGTATGGAAGTGAGGTATTTCTACTATCTAAGTGAATGATTCGAAGGGGAGTTTCATCAATCAGGAATAACGGAACTTCCAAGAGTTACGCTTCGTTGAGGTTGCGAGACTTCTCCAATTATAGTTGTTGAAAGCCAAATATTGAATAGAGTTTGGGTTGCCATGGTTTGAGTTTCATTCGCATCAAAGGCTTCATCATGTTGAGCAAAGTTAGCGTGAGGAATATTTTTCATCCATCATTACTACACTATACTCTATTTCCTGAACGACAAAATTAGTAGAACTCGACTTGGGAAACATATCTGTTGACTGGGTGAGAGGAAATATCACTAATCAATGATTGAAATGTGAATTTTCCAATTTTATTGCATCAAAACCTTTCTCAATTATATACTCAATAATCTAACGATTAATATTTTGATATGATTTGCAACTACTCAAAACTGATTGAGTGATTATCCGAAAGAAATACGTTTTCATTGACAAATAGAAGACATATCACGAAATGATCAGGTCACTTTGCTATTATAAATAATAGTTTGAAAAACTAAAACAACACTCTTTGATAGCAACACAAAATGAAAAATAAAAGATTATTCGAAACTAATTTACTAATATGTAATGGCTTGATGTACGATGACTTTCAATAAGTCTGAAATCAAAATAAATATATTTACAAAAAATGCATTCTATGCTTATCTACAACAAAATTAATTTTTTGTTAATAGTTTCATTCTGATTTCAGATTTATTGAGAGTCATTAGTAACATCAAGTCATAGGACTCATTATCGAAATTTTACACAATCTCAAATAAGTTTCGAATTTTTTTATTATTCTGTTTATGTTGCTGTTGAAGCGTGTTCATTTTAGTTTAAAATTCATTTTTCACTTTTTAGTATGGCTTGCTGTCTCAAGTGCTATCAAAATATATATGCATGCACAAAAAGTACCGTTGTCTCACTTGCTCTCACACAGAGACTGTGTTAGGAAATTATTCAGTTCCGGCGATCCTGATTAGGATAATGAGATGAACTTATGAAATTATTGTATTGTTAACGATTCTTAATGAGTTTACAAGGTTTGAAATACATCTGTTTGTTGGAAGTTGATCAAAATCGAGTCCAAAGGAGTCGGTTACAAACAAACAATCATACGAGTGGAGCTAATATAAGCTTGTTTAAAAAGAAATCGAATGTAATTTTGAAGTTATTGATAGGTTTTGTTACGTTTTCACCTGTGGGTTAAATAATAATTGACTACTCTGAACAATTATCAAAGTCAACTTTATTTCACTATCGTTGTTACGAAACACTTCAACTAAAATTATTCGAAAGTCTATCGCCTTGTTAGATCGCTCCGCGTACCGCACTGTATTCGCACTAGACTGTCTGATAGGCAAGCGAATAATGCTTATATTTGGCAATCGAACGTGCTGGATTTTTCTTTGGACTTTCATCGAACGACAGTAACGGTGTAGACTCATGTAGAATGCAGGCGAACATCATCGGAAATTCGCGAAACTTCACTCAGGCCGAGCGCGCTCCTAGCCACGTCACAGATGGTTTGCGGCTATCACTGTACCAGTGGCGGACTGCGTTACTTTTTTCAAAGCACGATTTATAACAGTATCAATGCAATAGTTGGAAGAATAATATTGAAATGACGTATGTATTTTGTGAAAACAGTTCGCTATCGAAAAGCTAGTAAACTTTGGTTTGTGAAATTTGTTAAAAATATCAGTCATGTTCAGAAACTCTTCATTGCATAGACCGTTGTGAATACAATTGGAATCCTCACAAAATAATGTTCATTAAAAGTGAATTTTTAGACAGCACACTTGTCACACCATTTGGATACCAGGAAATCGATTGCGGATGCACATCTTCACCGGCAACAGGAGGTTGCATATCTTTATGAGGGTCAAGAAGAAATTTCAAATTGGGGTGAAAGTAACGAGGTTCAATTTATTGCCACGAAAACCCAGGCATCGGTTTTCTCCAAGAAGATGAATTTCTCTGAACCGTATATAATAATGTTAGGACAGACAATTCCACTTTCTGCTTCTATGAGTTTGTTGGGTGTTAAGACACTTATATGTCTTGGCACAATCATATTGCTGCAATTGCAAGGGTTGCTTCTCAAAAGCTTGAAACACTATTCCGAATCAGAAAACTGTACATACTTCAGCAACTTTTGATGCTTTATAGATCTCAGATCATGTATGGAGCTCCGCCCCTAAACATACCCTGAAGCTGATGAATTCCATCCAGAAAAGAGCAATTCGCCTAATTGGAGACGCAAACCTTACTTGCAACCTTGATAGTCTGGAACATCGAAGAAAGGTTGGAAATTTGTCTCTCTTCTATAGATACTTTCACGAAAAGTGTTCAAGGGACTGGACACATTTGATTCCACCAAGAGCTGTGCAGATCAGAAATACGCGACGGACTGTGGCTGCTCATCATTTGAAAGTTCAACTCAATGCACCTCGAACTTTGCTGTTCAAAAACTCTTCCATTTGGAGAACTGCGTTCATATGGAATAAACTTTCTGAAAACGTTTTTCCCAATGGATTCAATCTCCAGCGATTCAAATCTAATGTGAATCACTACTTTTGCACAAGCACTGCTTTTAGAGCTCCTTAAGATTCATCCTGTAGTGCTTGTTTGGTTCATCAGCATCTGTTGGCGGGTTATACAGGTGTTCATCCTCATGTCCATCTTGATCATCTATATCTGCCTATAAGTTGGAGTAGGAATGTCTTGAATCCACCCTTCATCAAGATTGCTTCAGGTATTGAAGATCTCTGTACTCACCCAGCTTAATTGCAATTAGGTCAGAATACGAAAGGCCAAACGTCGTCGCTGCAGTGATGCTTTTGATTTTCTTATTTTTTTCACTTTTTCTTGAATAAAAGAATTATTGAACCCATCAAAATATGAGCTCTTGTGTAGAATGAACTTCGGTTGGTCTTTGGCATTTACCACTCTGATAGTTCTCGTTCGTATGGGGCATGTTTTTCTAAACATTTCGGGTAGGTACCGTGTCCATGTTTGAAACTGTACATCTTCTCCACAGTTTCTGATGATGGAAGATGACGGCTTCACTCTGCTATTCAATAATACGTCACGCCAATCATTGGATCAACACTGTGTACCATTTAGAAAGAGAGTTTGCATCGTGGACATTCAGGTTTCTTTCCCAGATGCTCCCGGACCTAAACAGTTTTTCCCTGGACATGAAAACTCCAATCACCACTATTCAGTTGATCTGAACGTTTCTTTCTCTGGAATAAATATGCGATCTAAAATTTTGTCTGAAGTGGATTTGACGTCACCATCACCTCAAATCCGACAAAAAATGGATATAAACGTTTTTTCCCTTGGCCTCGTCGGAAATGTAAACAGGTGTATTCACAGTCAGATGTGTAGGAATTATATCCAAAATATTGGATCATTTTTCATTTCTACCGGATGTATTGTGTATTTGTACCAAATAATTTCCTTGTGAGCTGATGAGAATTCTCATCAACAAACTGGGGAAATACATACCTACAATCTGGTACTGATTTAACAATAAAGAGATGTTCCTGAAGATATCAAGGCCAGATATTTTGCACTCTAGAAAGTTCTGAAAGAGCCCATAATATAAAGCATTCCGGAACATCTTGGAATATCTCAGATCATTTTGTTGTTTTCAAGAGAGTTCTATATTTTGGTATGTCTCTAGCCCTCATCCGTGAAGGAGGAATACATATTCACCTGCAGGACTTGCTTCTGAAAATTGTAAGGTAACAAGTTTTGTATAGAACTAAAAACAACAATGCTGATAATGTTTCTAGTATGCCCTCTGAATGAGTTGGAACTTTAGGTACAGAGCCTGAATAGCAACCCTTTTTAGGTTATGATATCGAAGAGTTGAAATTGTATATTATGAACTCATTTCTACAATAGCCTCTGATTTTTGATCTGATAATTACTTATGAAATACACTCTTGATGAGAGAACTTTTTTTTTCATGTGAATACAGTCAAGTAAGCCGTACCCTAGTTGAGTAAATGAGCCATTCCCCAGTTGAGTAAGTAAGCTGTATAGCTAAGATATGGCTAAGTGAGCTATACCCTAGTTAAGGAAGCCGTAACCCATATTTTTTGCTTTGGTGTGGGACCTATGCGACTTCGGCATTTTTATGACCAGATCGGAGTTTTTGTAACATTCTTCAACTGCGACATATTTTTTCAGTTAGTTTTCTCGACAATGACCAGGTTCGTATTGCCACCTCCCACCTACATGTCGTATTACACAGTCTAAAGAATTCATCGATTTTATCGAGTTCATCAATACTTTGCAGTTGGACTTTGGAACATATATTCCATAATGATATATTTCAATGGCGGTCTAATACAGTATTATTTTGTTTCAGGTGAGAATCCAGCAGCAATGCAGCACGGAGGTCGAGGACTCTCCTGGCTCCAATGCAGTCCATCTTCTTGGTTATTGATATTTTCCGTTATCATTATTTGGTGCTAGTCACTGCTGAAGTGGCATTGAAACTTTTTTGACGGTTCATGAAATATTGTTAGAGAACAGATACTGACATATATTGTGAGTGATTAGTGATGAAAAGTGAGGCGATAATAAACAATGTATCAGAAATGGTGCCCCAACTGTCTCAATTGTTTGTGATATGCTATAACTTCTTTATCAAGTGAATTGTTGCTCTATATGAAATAATGAATTCACCATATTTCCACTAGTTGATAGATGATCCGCACTTTATGTATCATTTGTTGGATTTTCATGTGGGTATTTCCTCTTTTTGATCCCAGACGAAACAAGCAATTGATGATTTACTTTCTCTGGCCATGATTCATTTGCATGATGGATTCAATACATGTATCCACTGCAAGTAGTAGTGGATAAGTAATATTTGTAACGATCACGTGATGATTCTGTTGATTCTGATATCAAGAGTAGAGGTTTTGCTGACTCATTATTGGAAAAAAAATCATTTTTAACATAATTGTTACTTATAACAGATTTTTGATACCAAATCACACTAATAGAGTTTCACACTCCAGTATGGTTCCACTGAATGAGTATATCAGTGGAATGCTGCAGTAAATTACTCTACCAGTAATCGTTTTTCCATATATTAGGATTTCTATATTTAACCCATCATCTCCGTCAGTGACCTAAACAGACGGCCCACAACAAACACACCGTTTTCAATGAAATATTGGTTTTACTTTCATCTACTACATTCAATCACATACTGATGTTATTCATTCATTTCCTATCAATCTCGCTCAATCAAATATGATAAGTCTTCACCATAGAGGGTAGCATTTCGAAACATTCCATTTCCAATACTCAAACTCAGAGTAGAACTGTTCAGTTTCTCATTATTTTGTTCAGTTGGTAGGGATTCTTGAAGTTTCAGTCTGGATCACAACCACTTGAACAAGGTTCAATAAAATATCCTCGAAAGATACATTCTTCTTTTGTGTTTGACATTTTACTCAATGTTGGTATGTCAGCAATGGATTTATCCGTTTTTTTTTTCGGTTGATAACGATATATCAAAAATTCTGAAGAAATTACTTTTCTGTCAAATATCGAAAATTAAAAAAAAATAGTGCGATCAGCTATTGGAAATTTGGTAAACAAGATTACCGAACAAAAGACGTCTTTCAAAAAACTGAGTTTCGGTTTTGAAAGACAACAGAGTCATATTTTCACTGAGAACTTCAATGAAATCACATGACCAGAAAGTCCTGTGACGGATAATTCGAAGTTTCACAAGAATTAAATGAGTTATCGAAATTTCTGTGTCATGAATGTCATATAAACATTTCTGTTTGTATGAGTTATCAATTGATACTCTATTCGATCTAAATATCAGGATCATGAGGTTTTATAGTAATAAAATCTGTACATTCTACTATTCAAATATATGAAATGTTAAAAACTATTTTATATGGAATTGTAATATCTGATAGATTATTGGAACAAAATATACCCATCGTGTATAAAGTAAGTGTCCATGATTTGCATAAACAATGGTTGAATGAATATTGATCGTGTCTTCAATATGTCTTTCTTTGAATTTCATTGACATACCTATGCAGTTCCTCCCGTTGAGTTACTTCTATACCTTGGATTCCTTCATTCTCTGAAAACCAGATGAGAAAACTCAATAAGATCAACCATGCACAAATATAATAAATTCCGAACATTCGATTTTTTGTTGTTTATGCAACGAGAGCGGTCGCAAAAATAGCCTAGAATAATCTAATACTAAATCATTCATGTATACATGTCATTCTGAATAAATCATATTGAAAATGTTATAGTAATGTATAGATGAATTCTAATCATTTGTTCTGTTCTGAATGTTGGTATGTTTCTTCCAGTTGTTGATAATCATTGTTACTTTTCGACTTGAAACTCAAGTATCCTGTAAGTGTATAAAGTATTTATTTAATAAAATGTACATAATTCCTTGTTGTTTCTCTACCAAATATTGATTGACGGTATATATTTGTTTAATTCTGATTATTGCAGTTATAATAACCTTCGTGGTAGTCAATTTGTTTGTGTACACCTTAGTTTAACTCTTTACATATAGTCAGTGGGCATACTTGAAGACTGACTATGAATCAAATTATATGAAAGAACAATTTGTTCAGGCCAGTCTCGGTAGTGTAGAGGTTAACACATTCGCCTTTCGAGCAAAAGACCGGGGTTCGATTCCCCGCCGGGCCACCGTGCTGGGTAATCGCACGTTAAAAGGTAAGGCCTCGTT
>WOGR01009394.1:0-11366 GCA_015342045.1 Leptinotarsa lineolata | reverse complement strand
TCCTCATTCTACGTATGCGTGTTGGTGGTTTGATGTCCAATAATGTAAACTGGGTTCGAAATTTAGTCACAAGCTTCCGAATAGCTCCCTCAGTAGGCCGACGAAACTGCCCATAAATTGTAAGAAGTGCACGATGCACTTTCTTAACCGAGCATGACTTTTGATAATAAAATTTAATAATTTGCAAGCGTTGTTCGTTCGTAAGTCGATTTATGGTTAAATTGTAGACCAAACTGGATAGGTTTGCCAATGACACAATTCACGCTTGATCTGTCAAAAACAGTGTTTCCAAAAATCTACCAACAAAAAAATCACTCATTATAATTATGTAACATTAGCTTAGATATGCCACAAAATAAACCAAGTGAGTATGCATTGCATAATAATTTTGCAATAAATTTTTGTAGATGATGCATTATGTATAATGTAGGATGTTGTTGAATCTTCAAGAGAACAATTACTCGTGTTTTTCTACAGTTCGTTTCGTGCAAAAGAGGGCTGAAAAGTTTTGGAACTCTCCGCCAATTTTTCCTTACAGATTCTTAATATACACGTCAAAATACGTAAGTAACCCAAATATTTTTTTCAAATTGTCGGGTGCAACTTACCCGAAATTTTACCCAACATTCTTTCTATTATCTGCGATTTCAGGCAATCCCAAATTTGAACCGACTTGTTTCCTGAAAGATACAATAGTTGAAACCTATGCACACGAGTACATGTTCCTCAGCTGTATCCAGTACATCAACCAAGTGAAGACAGGTCCATTCCCCGAACACTCCAACCAACTGTGGAGTATCAGCGGAGTCTCCAGTTGGTCCAAAATCAATGGAGGCCTAATAAAAATGTACAAAGCTGAAGTGAGTAGACGTCGGACAGAGACGATATTTTGGGAAAATTTTAGTCAGCCAATTTAGTTGTTAATTAATCTAGTTAGTGCTGATACAGTATAAAGCAAAGCATCAATAGAAGTTTAGGGTTTCTACCATTGATAGCTGAAAATTCCAATAGGGGAGGAGTTTTATGTAAAGTAGTAATGGAAAATTAGTTTATTGACAAGTAGACAAGAGTCTACTTACCCAGGTTTCTTCACCAAGCAACTTGCACCAAAAAATTTTTGGTGTAGACAAGTAACGTTGATTAGCATACAAGATTTTTAACTTATTGTTGAACAACTACAGCTCAATGTTTATTTCAGCCTACCGTCATTACTGAACTATTAAAATCAATCTTATTTCATCTATTTCAATCCCTCTTCTTTTAGAAAATGCTGTTACCAGTATTTTTACCTTTTGGACTCCTACTCCGGCCACGACATTCACTTGCCATCTTTGAGGGCGGTCGTTATCGGCACAACCGTTCTCTGCTCGGAGAGGAAGTCCGTTTTCCAAAATATAACTGTTTTACCAGATTCAATGATTTGTCTAATCAAGTTTTGTGATTAGCTTCAGTTATATAGGGTCTCTCATTATTATGATGGATAATCCATTTAATATTCGGCAGGGTCTCAGCAAATACCCCCTGGTCCAGCACATCTGCTTCGGTTCGCTATTCACCTTGAAGCCAACCGAGCATGCGGCGAGCACCAGGAGGCCGAGGCTGAGTGGTACTGGCCCTCTGTTGCCAGTGCCCGTATCAGGCTCGATACCCTCTTCAGTGGGGCAGCACTCTCTCGGATTCACTATGCCATCGAATAATTCGGGACCTATGCCCACCAAAAGCGACGAAGCAAGCCACCAAGAATAATTTTTTATTTGTGTTCTTGATATATTTATTGTTGTTATAAAACATTTGATGAAATAAACTCGTTGTTTTTTTTTTCAAAGCGTTCGTCTGCGTAATAATATGATATGGATTGTTTACAATCAACTTTTACGATAAGACGAACAAGTTAACAGAATAGATAAGTTCGAAGGTTACACAACTTCTACTGCATTGTATTTAAGCTTTATGCGAGTTCAAAATGTCTTCAGTTGCAAGATAAACTCTGTAGAAGTTATATTTGGCATATACGTCATTTTTAGCGAATTTGTTAATGATTATCTCTTGAAAGTTAACAGTTTTTAATAACAAAACGATAAAAATTCAACGGGCTACCGAAAACTCGGTTTTTTACATTACATCACAAGTCAAAGTAAAGTTTTTTCTCTGTCTCTAATTTCTATGGGCGTTGCTTCTCATTTGAACGTCCGGGGGCGCAGCAGTCTTGCTAAGGTAATGCTGCCACCCTAGTTTTTTCTTTCAGAAAAAACACTTCTATTTTTTCCTAATTGTCTACTTCTCTGGAGGCCTTTGGATGAAAATAACACAAATACACATGTTCATATATCTATTACAGAACTGAAGACCTCTTCGAATCCGTCAACATCCAGCCTGGTTACCGGCGTGTCCTTCCAAAATGTATCCCACCTCAATAAAAATTAGTTCATGTGAGACCTTGGTTCTTTCCTTATTCAATTATACAGATATTTTATATCTAACCATAAATTATAAACACAAAATCCAGAAAGTAAAAAACTCATGTCATCGGCTAACTACTACGTGACACCTTTGAAGGCGGTCGTTATCGGCACAACCGTCGTCTGTCGCGATTAGAGAAGTCTAATTTCATCCTGTCGCGTTATTAACTTTCGAATTGGTCTCCCAAATAGTTCACAATACGTGGTTCAAGATGTTTTTCCATTTGGGGTCTGATCACCATTTTGCTCAACAATTTTCTTAGGTTTCTCTTGCAGAATTCCCTCTTTAGTTTCTGTCCAAGAATTTCCTTTACTCGGTTTGGAATTAACTCTCGAATCAGTTCTTTATCTCCCAAGTAGAAGGTAAAAAGATTTCTTTTTGTAAATATTTGTCGAAAAAATAAAAAATTGGTAGTGGAAACAAATAAACGTGATTCACAAAGATTGCCGATAGATGGCAGACCCCATGCGTATGCAAATACGCACGCAAAGCTGACCAAAGTAATTCATATGATAATCCTCAATTAAAATTATCAGGCAGCTATTGAACGGGTAAAAAACGAAGCCGATAAAAAACATCGTTGACATTGTGTGTGTGTGTGATAAGTATCGCGATACCGTGGTTAAAGTTCACGGGTGATGTACACGATTCTCTTTAAATTCCGACTCATCAAATATCCATTAGAATCGATCGTCATTCGGGAATTGAATGAGCCTTGAAAAAGACAAATATTAGTGGAAGGGTCTGTTAGCGTTCTAGAATTGTAATTTCGGAACATTTGATTTTGTTCCATATAAAACAGTGTCGGCCAATTAATATTGTTCAAGATTTTGAAAATTGAATTAATTGATTTCAGAGTCCAATAATTGTTGGGTCCCAAGTATGGACTCGATTTTGACTAACTATAATTGGGCAGATGTATTTTAAACTTTGTACACTCATCAAGAATCGATAACAATACAATAATTTTATAATTTAATCTCATTGTCCTGATCAGGATCGCCAGGATTAAATAATTTCCTCACAGTCTCTGTGTGAGAGCAAGTGAGACAACCACAATGTCTCTGCATACGTATATATTTTATATTAAAACAAATGGGCTTGAAATAGCAAGCCAAACTAAAAAGTGGAAGATTAATAGTTTAAAAAACTAAAAAAACTCGTTTCAATAGCCACCCATACTAAAAAATAATTCGAAACTAATTTAAGAGTGTGTTCAACATCAATAATGAGTTCTATGGCTTGATGTAACTAATGATTTTTAAGTCTGAAATCAGAATAAATCTATTTACAAACAAATTAATTTTGTTGTGGAAAAGAGTGGAATTTACATATTCTGGTTTGCACAAAGCAATCTAAAGAAGAGTTCACTAGACTGCTGGCAGACACTAGAAGTCACAGCATTCTGTCAACTTGCGACTACGAACTGTCTTATAAAAGTACTTTTCCCGAGTGGAGAGGACTGGATCCTCCGGGAGAAGGAAATATTAAGAGCAGATAGTTGTTAGTTCACAGATGGATCAAAAACACCTTCAGGCTCTGGTACAGGTGTTTTCAGTTGCAGACCCAGGACAGAGATATCAACCTGCCTAGGGACCTATGAGACTGTATTCCAAGCGGAAATCTTTGCTATTGAAATGTGTGCAACGTTTAAATTGGTAGCAAATTGCCAAAAACGACTCTCCTCAATAGGAAGACTTAACAAATTGTCTCTGGTCTGGTAGCAAATTGTCTGGCCAGAGGGCCACACTGGCCTAGAAGGCAACGAGGCTGGTGACTCCAATGCAAAGAAGGGTGCTGCAAGTAGCTTCATCGAACCAGAACCTGTCATTGGCTGGCTTTGCCTGGCTTTGCCAAACAAACACTGAAAATCTGGATGGCAAGAGAATTTAAAGACTTCTGGCAAAATCTTCCAGGATTGGCTCACTCCAAGGCGTCCATTCACCCTTCAAAGCTTGAAACCAAAAAGTTTTTGTACTTTAGTAGGGATGAACTACGATGTCTAACAGGCCTTCTTACAGGTCACTGTCGTCTGAATCATCATACGCCGAGACTCGGACTGTCGGAAGTCAGTGTGTGTCTCCTCTGTTTGGAATATGATGAAACAGCGGAGCATATACTTTGTGCCTGCCCCGCTGTGGACCGAATCACGTTTTCAGAGTTTGGTAGAACCACACTCTTGCCATCTGACCTGAAATATCACTCACCATATAAACTAATCGTTTTCGTAAAGAAGCTGGGTTTATTTGGTCGAGTTTGAATAGGTGTGAGCCACAATAAACCCTTATGGGTTGCGGTGGAGGGTTGAATAGACCCACTCACTTCTGAACTAACCTAACCTACATATTCTGATTTCAGATTTATTAAAAGTCATTAATTACATCACGCCATAGGACTTATTAACGATGTTGAACACAATCTTAAATTAGTTTCGAATTTTTTAGTTTGTGTTGCCATTGATGCGTGTTTTTTTAGTTTTTTGAACAATTATTCATTATATAGATATCCTGATGATTCAAATAAAATGTGTAAAACGAGGTTTTTCAAGGACTTTACGTTTCAGATTAACTGTTTTTATATTGTATCAAGAGGATAGATTTATATATTCAGCAAAAATAACATTTTTATCAGGTACTATTAGTCAGCTGTAATTGATACTTATGAAAAATTCGATAAAAAAAATCCCAATTTTAATGTATACAGCTGAGAATTGATCTCATTCGATGCCTCAGATAGGTATGACTAACTCTCCTCCAATATTGCCGTCTATTAAAAACGAATATAAATGTCAAGCTCGAATTGATGACAATAAAACAAATAAAGGATAATACCTTTTACGTCAATCAATTGTGATGTACCACAACACTGAGAATACAAAGGAATCGCCGACGTTCAAACGTACATCGTTATTGAAATATCTAGGTTGCTAGTGAATATTTTCTAGACACATTATTGAAGAGCCTCGATTATTGCGACATTTTCGGGTATTTTTTTCGCAACGTCACGCTACTTTATTTTACTGTGGTCGTGGTCTGAGGATCTTACCGAAGCAAATAAACAGTCGAACAAGGTCAAATTACGAGGTTATTGGTTCACGATTAGGTAAAACATCGACTAGATAAACATGCAAGAACCGATATAAAGCGGTATTAGTCCACACGACATTTCGAAAACAAATACACAATACACAACTAGAATAAAACAAAAAATTGAGTCTTTGATGAGCCTGTGCTCATGATATTTCCTGACAAGCTGAATTAATAACCCTTTTCGTCTTTTTTGGTTGCATGAATATTTTGTTGAATATATGTTCCACTGTATTCTAATAACATGGGCTAAGAAAATTGTACTTTCCAGTTCATTAAGTAATAGGCATGATGACAGTAAGTAAAAATCACCTAAACAGGCATTTATTTCATTATTATGAGCGAGATTAATAATATTTTGGTAAAATTAAATTAGAAAATACGGCAAGCCGTTATGATATCTTGAACGCCAATCAGAGCGAGTTACGTCACGATAGAGTTAACAAACGAATTTGACATTTTGTATAAAACAACAGTTATACTCGACGCTAGTTTTTAAAACAAATTGAAATTAGTTAGTGTCCCTTCAACCATCTTACCATAGCACGAATGTGTTACCAACATAACACAGCCAACAGTATGGTTTCATGGCCGCTTGCTCTAAGAACCGTTGTTCGAAAGCCACCGACGGACTTGATGGACTGCCAATTGCGGTACCATCCATTTGTTCGTCAAAAACACCACCCCACTGAAAATAACTTGATGATAAACAAATAACCGTAGATACTGGGGATACTTCGCTAATTAGCCGTATCGTGTGTATAAGGAGACCACGTCGAATCTTACTAGAATCAACTTTCCATGTCTGGTCTTACGCCATGCTCATAAATGGGACAGTTACTAGGGCTCAAGATCAGGCCTTCATGTTTCAGGTCACCAAGAGTTGTCTTAAGAACGGTGTACTATTATGCCATCCAGGTACTCCTGATGAACGACGTAGTATATAGAGAGACTACCTTGTAATTTTGGCAAGGAACACCTCTGTGATATCCTCCAAAGAATGTTGGACGATCTATTCCTAGTATCAGAGGGGGCAGTTGTTTGTAATGTACCCCAGTAAAACTGTGATAACCTGCTTCATGAGAAAAACTAATCTAGAATGTTCATCACTTGATCCCACAGATGCCATATTTGTGAAAGGTACTACTCGAAATTACGAATTCAAATTAGAAATTTCGACTATATACTCAAAATTACGACTTTGAACTTGAAATTTCCACTTCACTCTAGAAATTTCGACTCGAAATTATGACTTTAAATTTCAACTTCTATCCCAAAATTCCGACTTTAAACTTGTAATTTTGACTGTAAACTTGAAATTTTGACTTTAAACTCAAAATTTCGACTCTATTCTTCAAATTTCGACTCGAAATAACAACTTCAACCTCGAAATAATAACTTCAACCTCGAAATTTCGACTTCAAATTCGAAATTTTCATTATAAACTCAAAATTTCGACTTCAATCTCGAGATTTTGAATTTAAACTCGAAATTTCGACTATAAACTCGAAATTACGACCAAACACTCGACATTTCGATTAGTAATTACGACTTTAAACTCAAAATTTCGACGACAATCTCGAAATTTCGACTTCAAACTCGAAATTTAATAATTGAAGTCATGATTTTGATATCAAAGTAAAAATTTCGAGTTTTATAAAGTCGTAATTTTCAAGAAACGAATAATGAAAATATGTGGCTCTTTTGCACTTCTGTAAAAAAGTAACTTCATAGATTTTTATCGATTCGATCACACAAAATCATGAAAATCAGTCCAGCCATTATAAAGTTATGAATGGAGTAATTACCACGATTTTGTGACCTAGTTTTATGTACTAGAATTTTTGTGTTAATTTTTGAAATATTCCAATAGTTAGTCGTCTGCTATTTCGGGCGTAGACAAATGCAATCAATGATCTAACTAATGCATAATATATTAGATATTTCGTGATTGACGGTATCGAATGCTCCTCTTTTCAAAAATCGCTATCGAAAAAGTACTACTCTCTGATAAATCGGACGATTACTAAACATGCACGGGGAATCTCTATTGAATTACGACGAATCGCACTCCCATATCGGAAACGGCAGCCTTTTTCCTTCCGAGAACGGAAAAACAATCGACAAACAAATAAATACCCGCACGCGCTATCGAAGCATCGGCTCCCCCGGCCTCCTCGAACGCGAAATTAATAAAATCGCAATCGTCAATTAAAATCGCATACCATGGTGGTTCCCCACGTAAAATATCATCGGTGGGGCGGCTGACCGCGAAAGGCTGATACGCCGCAGCTTGGTAAATAACATCGACGAGTAGGATCGCCTTAAATTCGGCACTTTCGATTAGCCGTCGATCATTCGACAAAAACAACCATCGGCGGTGCTTCTACAAAAAGTGTGCTTTGAGTATAACAAAAAAACATGGTGGTGCCTATCGAGAGGGTCGGCCGTAGCAGCGACAAGCTCAACAAGTTCGTCGGCAACAACTTGAACGTGAACGTAGCCAACAACAAAATCACGTTGGCGGTCACCGGAAACAACTGCAAGATCAAGATCGAAGAAAACAGCGGCCTTATCAGAGTGGTCGGCGACAGGTGCGACGTGACTGTCCTTAAGGGCAGTGCCAACATCGATTACGTTGGGAACCGGGGCAGGATCCACCTTGGCAGAGACGTTTCCGACAACTCCGTCACCTACGTAGGGAACCAGGGGGAAATCTTCACAGTGGGCACCGATCCCGACGCCAACAGTGGTTCCGGCGGCTGCAAAAAAACACCTAAACCGACCAGAGTGGCTAGAGACAGCAGCGAAACGCTCAACATATCGAATGCCACCAGGATCCGGATGGCAAACCCTGGATTCCCCAACAACATCGACGTTTCCTTCCCCGTTATTCGGATCGGCAGAATTGGACAACAGCTAGGAAGAAACAGTTGAAGTGTACATTCCGGAGTTTGTGCGCCTCATCAGTATTAATAATTTTGTTTTCGTTTAAGTTCCTATAGACAGTGATTTGAGAAAGGACTTGGAAGATTGTATTGAAACTTGTATCTACCTCCAGTTTTCTTGCCAAATGTTCTCAAGCCAAAGTGTCAGTATTATGGGCAAAAAAGACGTTACCGTTATTGCGGATGATTATTCTAAGTGCAGGCGTTCAAGGTTGCAAGCGTTCAAGGTCCTCTTGTGTGAATGTATAAAGCTTTCACTTGGCCGTTTTTTACATCATTGCGAAACTATATGAAGTTTCAAATTGAGAAACAATGATTATTTTATTTGAATGAGAGTTTAATTTGATTTCTTCTTGTTTTTATCTTCTACAAACTTGATTTTCAATGTAAAAAAGCAACAAAAATATATAATATTTGTTTATTTGAAATATTTCATTTTTCCTACGAACTTATTTATGATTATTAATTAAGTAATTTATTTCCTTCTTTACATATTTATTGTTTTTGTTGTCGTTTTCCTCATGACTATTTTGTAATGGAAAAGACTGAAATACGTTGTAGTATTTTACCATAAACAAATATTATTAATATTAAAATGTTTTTTTTAATTTTCTCTCTGAAAAATTGCTCAATGTTCATCATTTCCAAACTATTTTTAAGATTTATGACCGTTCCTGTAGCATTACATTTTACATGTGGCAATATTATTTAGTAAAATTTATATTCATTTACAACTACTATCCAAATAAATATTTCAAACATTAGTCCCAAAAATTACAATTATTCAAGAGAATTCAAAATAATTTTTTGTGTGAAAATGTGACTATCAATTAAAATATTATTGGTAAAAAATTACTTAATCTTTTTTTTTTAAATATATTGAATAATTTAAGTTTCCAATTCTTATGAAATTAAAACTTGAAACACGCATTTGAGTTTCAGTTTTCTGAAAATGTGATTTTTTTTTGTATCTAAGTAACAATTTATTGGGAGATTTTCAATAACAGTACACAAAAGCACAACAAAAGTGTTTTGCTATATAATAGGTTCATCAGGCGTGTTCATAATAACTGAATTCTATCTAATCAGTGGTAGAATTCAGATAGAAGGTCACATGACCTTCTATCTGATTAATAACTGATAATTTTACCTGAGTTCAGGTAATAACTAATTGAAAATTTAAACTTTATAAAAGAAACTTGAACCAACTCACCAAATGGGACTAACTACCAATTTTCACATTAGAAAACAGATTCAACAGAGGTGAAGAATTTATTCTATTTGGTCACTAAGTGAATTTTCCGAATTTTTAAATTTATCAATTCATTAGCATTCCAAAAGACAAAAACTTTTCTTTTCCTAATGTAATACCTCATAGTCTGCCAAAAGATTATTTAAAAAAATGCAATCGATCTTCACGTTCAAAAAACTATTCCTATGTTCTTTTAATCCTTTGAAAAAAGGTTCACTCTGTTTGGCCAATGTAAAGTTAATGGCAAGTGGACTTGTGATCAACTCATATACTTCTGATCTACCCGATACTGAAGTTTTGTCTCGATTGTGTTCAGTGAATTTGTTAAAATTATTATTTGTTTTGTGAGCTACGTCCAAGTCTTTCTTTTTTTAAAAAATACGTTCATTTTCCATATTTCGTGTATACATATGAAAAAAAAACATTTCCCTTCCAAAAAGCACCACTTTCTATAACTTTGACATCTCCAAAAATGTTAAAACGAAAGTTGAAAACCTACCTAACGTCAATATGTTTTCAAATTTGTTGTTATTGAAATCAAGCGATGGAAAACTGTGTGATTCATCTTCTGGAAGAAATAAAAAAGAATTATCGACAACTCTCTTGCTTTAACTTTTCAATATTATGCAATATTTTATAAGTGTCTTGATATCAAGTTCATAAGTGTTTCGATTCGCGTACCTAATGGATTTATGAGTTCGCAGATATTGAACCGAGGAGATTAAGGTGATGATAATGTACTTAAAAAATCCCATCGATCTCGCATAACAACTACTCAAAAGGTCAGTATTAAATTTCAAATCGAGCTCATTGTTGAATAACGGAGATTAAAATCCATGATGATGGTGTTGCAAAGTTTACAGTTAGTAACTTTTTCGTTGTATTTATACATTTTCCGGTGGTTCTTTCTGTCAGATAAAACGTTAAAAAGCCAGAAATTGCTGTGGTGTACCTACTTTTCACAAACCCTGGAAACACACCTTTACTAACAAGTCCAAAATACAAATGTAGCTTTCTGGGTCACCAGATTTTTCAATTCTTTTTTTCTGTTTTTCCACTAAGCGTAAAATGAACTTCTATCTTTGTATATAGACTAAAACCCTATTTACAAAGCTTCCATCATATTAATTGGTAACCCTACTACATGGGTTGAAAAGTGTGCTGACTTCAAACGTGGTCGTAGAGACACCGACGATGCAAAACGCAGTAACACCAGAAAACATAAAAAATTCCACAAAATCGTATTGAATGATCGAAAAGTGAAGTTGCGTGAGTTAGCTGATGGCTCAGGCGAAGCTCTCTGGCATACAGCGACAGGCTTACCTGACTATCTGTGGTGCCATCAGTTCCACACCGTCAGCAGCCATGGAGATCCTTCTAGAATGACCTCCTCTCCACATTTTTCTAGAGAGAGAGACTAGATAGACTGCATACAGACTTGTGCACATTGCCAAAACTGCACAAAGCAATCTAATGCAGAGCACACTAGACTGCTGGCTGACGTTAGGAGTCACAGTTATCTGGGAATGATCTCTGACTTTATGCCTCCAACTGTCAACTACGAACTGCCTTATAAAGTACTTTTCCCGAGTAGAAAGGACTGGATCCTCCGGGAGAAGG
>WOGR01009393.1:0-13062 GCA_015342045.1 Leptinotarsa lineolata | reverse complement strand
CCACAATATTCTAGTATCATCCGCAAATAGAGTGAAACTACCATACATGTCAAGCAAAGAGATGTCACTTATATACAGCAGAAATAGAATAGGGCCTAACACAGAACCCTGTGGTACACCAGATTCAATGGTCCTGTTCTCCGAGAGATCCGTTATCCTCACCATTTTACTCCGTCCTGAGAGATACGATTCGAACCAAGTGTTCGTTACACCTCTACATCCACCTTTATGAAGTTTTTTAAGTAAAGTTTTATGACTGACGCAATCAAACGCCTTTGAAATATCGCAAAAAATTGCGGCGGCTATTTCACCAGGATTCAATTCAGAGTAAATTTTATATAAAAAAGAGAAGATGGCATCGTTTGCATCTTTTTCCGCCTGAAATCCATACTGGTTTTTGCTTATAATACCGTGCAGTTTTAAGAATTCATCTAAACGTACTTTCACTAATTTCTCAATAATTTTTGCCAAAGTCGGTATTAGGGAAATAGGACGCAGATTGGAGGGATTATACAAATCACCACCTTTATGTAATGGAATGACGAACGAATGTCTTCAGGGAAGAAGGAAATGAGACAGTTCTGAATGAGGAATCAATAAGGGCGACTAAAGTTTCTAGAGCATTGAGGGGTAAATTCAGAAGAAATATCATATCCGTCCGTGTTTTTGTTTTTAATGTCATGAAGTGTTTTGAACAATTCGTTAGGGTTAGTGTAAAATAAGACTGTCATTAATTTTTATATTTTCTAAGTTGATCAATGGATCATGAATTGTGTCACTTAACTGTTTGGCAATAGAACAGTAGAACTCATTTATTATATTAGGATTAAGTGAGAGTTCAAAATTTTTCTTTGTTGTTTCACCTCTTATATCACTAATAATTGACCAATTTTCTTTAATTTTATCCTTCGATTCCCCCATTCTGTTACCGTAATATATCCTCTCAGCTAGACTAATAGTGGATCGATAGACTTTTTTGTAATCATTGAAATAGTTCCAGAAAAATGTTTCGTTTGTAATTTTCTGACATAATGCAGTGAGCGTAGGTTTCTAGAGGATGTTTTCAATCCTTTTGTCACCCATGGCTTTTTACATTTATCTTTAATTATCTTTATTTTTCAACACCTGGATCGATGGTTCTAACACCAGGATCGATGTCTATACCTGGATACCATAATAATGGTCTGTCCTTTGGCCACCGCTCAGGATGTTTCTTCTCCAATGTCACAACCCTTTCTTCCAATGCATTATATTTTTGTGTCATTGCAGTAGTAGCGTCGGATATTTTTATTTCGATATCACTTTTAAGATTGTTGTATTTGCGAGTCAATGTTACTCTCGCTTCAGCTATCTTATCATTAAATGCTTGACGAGCTTCACGTTCTACATTACCTATTGTAGATTTTATTGCAGCTTGGAGAGCCAGAAGAATGAGCTCCTTAGTTTCTTTGATTTTTTCTTCGAGATATGATACAGTTACACCATCACTATTTTCCATTGGTTCTCCTGTATTTTTCAATCTTTTCCTTTGCATGTCATATTGACCATCTGATGTTAATTTAAACCCAATACCTGGTGGGCCTCGAACAATGCCACCACCCCATTTCCTCTTTCGACCAAATTTATCAATTGTTTTGGACATAATGCCCACAGAACGATACTTTTCATACTGATCATTCTTCACAATATCATTTANTATCATTCGGATCGTTTTGATAAGACTCTATATCGCTATGACCCCAGGGAAGAGTTTGAGTGGTATTCGGAATGATGAATCGTTTGTCGTCATGGTATGATAATGCAATTTTATTTTTCAATTCAGTATAAATATCATGCAACACGCTTCTAAATGAGTTCATCTTCCTGAATATCATGCCCCCCTCTTCGATAATTTTTCCATAGTCTTCACATGTCAATTCATTCTTTATGACAGATCGTTTAATGCCTTTAGCCTTCTTCAGTTCACTTTCTACAGACTAAACATAATATGCTTTGACACCTGTACCATAAAAGCTCTGGGCTATCAACTCAACGTTACCGTTGCGACCCCTACGATACCCTTTTTCCAACCTTCCTGCGGACGACCCTCATCCTAGGGTGCGGTTCAACTATTAGGCTCCGTGTTCCTTATATGCTAGCTGAGTTCACTCAGTAGGTCTTCAAATAGGAGGAATTTAGTTACGCGAAACGAGTGAACTTAATTTTAGAATTCCGTGAATCCTTTCCTCTGACGACTATTTCCCCGTCAGAGTCATTGTAGAATTTTTTTGAAATCAAAATGCAGATTAGGGCCAAACAAGTGCGAGCGCAACTTGTAGCAGAGTCGAAAGTGCCTAAACGCGTGGTCAACCTCTTCGACCAACTTACTCCGAAATCAGACAATTTTAGTCGTCCTAGTGCGACTTCTAGTGAAAGGAAGCAATCCCCAATGGGGGCTGTGTTCACAGGACACAGTCTGCCCCGTACTCCTACAGAGACAGCTAGTCTGAGGTTGTCTCCTGTAACCCGTATTTTCTCTGACGACGAGGCCGTAAGTGTCTCTTCCGTGGTTGCAAAGCAACAATGTCCTGGCACTATCGAATCTTATACAACTCGATCAGTTAGACAAAACAACGTAAACTCTCAAAGGACTACGTCCTCAAATCGCGAAGCGCATTCGGGAGTCAAATCAATTGTTAATCGATTTAGGGAACTAAACACCCCATACACCGACAGGATGGACAAGATTACCTACGAAGAAGAACGGCAGGATATGATTCTTCAGCGACGGCTGAACAACCTGAGAGAGAAAATTCGACAACACCGAAAAATCTAGAGCGAACCAAAGGCGAACCTTCGCCAATTATTATGAATTTCCGTTCAGATTTAATGGCTAAGCCAAGAGCGCCCACTAAGCTAAGACAGGTTCATCTGAGGGAGGAGATACCTCAACAGACAATTTTGCCTACACCTAGACAGGTTATGGAGATGGTGTCCACAGAAGTGGAAACACCAAGAGTCAATTTACATAGGGTGTTTAGCCATCCTGTGTCACATGCCAAAAGAGGTACCTCATAAGCATTGCCAACCCGGACGAAGAGTCAGACATGCCAAAGGCAAAGCAGAGAGAGTTTCCGAAGTGAGACATTCTTCGAAAACATGGAAGAAACTCATAATGGGTCGCCGACGGGCGTTAAACGTACAAATAACCCAGGCTTAGAGCTGGGTAACTTCGCGAACTAGAAGGACCCATGCCATGCCCATTATGTCAACGAGGTTCAGGTCGTCCAATACCAGGCGTCGAGATGCCCTCAAGAGACAGCCCTCAGAGGTAATCGGGAGGAGTGGGGTATAGCGCGCGCCGAAGCGCATTACACCTCAGACAAGCTAGAAACTGGCGCCCTACTAGAAGAGTTAGGAGGTGGAGGCATGCCACAGGGGATCCTGAAGGTAGAGAGGCTTTGGGGATACTCTCATGGCCGGGCCAGTTGCGAGAACAAATCGACAGTTAAAATGAGCTAGTCACGGCAAGTAAAAACCAACCTACCACTGTACCCAGGCTAGGGCTGAGCTTAAAAATCCCTATGGCTCAGATCTGGGAGGCCAGGAGGCCGCTACAGTGTAAAGGGTCGGTAGCAGGAGGAGGCGAAGCTTCGAGGCACGCGCTCCCTACACCGAACCCTAACATAGGATAGACAAAGTTTCGCCTACTTTTGAGAAGAAATCATTGAATATTTCTGATATGGGTTGCTCTACGTTCACTACAGAAGACGAATCCAGTGTGGAAGAAGAATAAAATACCTGTTTTAAATGTTTTTTCATTCATTTTCATATCAATAAATAGTAAAAAAAAAACAATTTTTTTTCAATTGTCAGATTATCAATATTCCCCCACATTATTGTCAGATTATCATTTAGAACGATTAGGACATCAAGTTGAACTGCGAGTATAAATATCTGATGCGCTCGAGTATTTCAAGGCCACATTTTTTTACATTTTCAAAAATCTGTCATGACTTTTGATCGCGTCCAAATCGTCAGTCATTTGCATAGCACACTTTTTTTAGTTTACTCAACATTCCCTCTGAATATCTGACACGCTCAAATAACTTTTTTTTCTTCCCCTTTTTACGGCTATCCTCCACTAATTACTCGTCAGATTAATATCGCTCAGTTATCAGAAGGACATGCGCGTATACATCATGAATATCTGACACACTTAAGTATTCCCATATGACTGTTTTTTTTTTCACATTTTTGAAAATTTGTACACGCTTTCCTCCGCACTAAAATGGAAAACTTAACGTGAAGCTTTCTTCCTTTTAGGACTCAATCTTCAGAATCCTATAGGTCTCCATGACGCTTTAGTCATTGCAAATTCAGCATCTCGGGCTCTCCTATTATTAATGATTTCATACACAATTCAAAAAACCACTGAGCGATTTCATGAATATTATATGGTATTATATAGTATTGTTCTTTTATCCAACATAACGTGTTCTAACACGTGAAAACTACTTCATTCGTATATGAAAACTGAAAATGTTGCCTTCTCTGAAATATATCAGAATTTTCTTTTCATGTCATCTCAACTCATGTCAGGAATGATTATATAATATTCTTTCAAAATTTTCAGATTCTGCATATACGGAACGATTCATGGGCCTTCCAAATGTTACCGATAATTATAAAGGTTACGAAGAAGCTGATGTCAGCAAGAAAGCATTCCAGTTGAGAGATAAAATGTTTTACGTCATTCATGGTACAGCAGATGATAACGTTCACTTGCAACAAACCATGGCTCTGGTGAGGGCTTTGTCGGAGACAGGAACTTTATTCAGGCAGCAGGTGAGTTTCTGTCACTCTCATAGAGAATAAATATTTTCATTGAATTTTTGGAACTTATATGGAAAATACCCATATTTAATGAATAATAGGTAACCCTTATGCTACAACTTCAAGCCAAATTACTTCACCAGTTTGGACTTGCATTCTCTTTTTCTGATCCATGAAATGGATGAAATGAACAACGACCATATGAATTACATTTTTTATAAATCAGAAAATAATTTATTGGTTAACAGATCGACTTTTGTTTCATACCTTCAGTGTTCGTGGATGAATTTTCCGATTATTTTTAATATTCAAGAGAATTTGGCGTGAGTACCCATTCACAAAGTTGAACAGAAACTTTTTCAGAGCAAAGTTTTAGCGTTTAGGTTATCTCACTATTATTTTCTTTAATTATTGGAATAATTTCAAATGAATTCACAACTGATACAGGACACAATTCGAACACTTTTGTATATGGTTAGTTGCCAGCTCTCAATTTATACGGAATTTTGAATCTCTTACTCTTTATTTGTCCGATGACTGATGTGTATTCGATTCGATTGGTCAAACCAAGCCCGACTCTTTTCAAGAATACGGCTTCAGTTGGAATATTTTCTATGCCAAGATACATGTGCCAAGATGGTTATGTAGGGACAGGGTTTTTGGATTTGAATTCTTTTTTCCGTTGAAGTTGATAAATGCCCTTCCTGAATTGAGTGTAAATAATGTTCTTGCTATGAAAATTTGCTCTGAAATTTCAGTTATTTGATCAATCAAAACACGAGGCGCCCGGTTTTGGATAAATAAACCGTTCCCTATCTTCTTCAGAGGTAAGTCTTTAAGAAAGCCCCAGAAATTTTATAATTCCCTAGATATTTTTGTGTTAGGTTTACTTTCATCGAAATTTATTTTCAGGGTTGTACAATGTCATCAGAGAAATAGATAGTTTATTTTGAAGAAAGTGAAACTAATCACCTCACTATCGCATAGACTAATAAGTCCAACTCGGCTGGAAGTACACATCTTGCTGATCTTTTTCTTTTCTTAAATTGTGAAAAAACGTTATTGGTGGTGTACAACTGGATAGTATTTCACAGCAACGGTACTGTCATGTGGAGAGAACCAATAAGGACAGAACTCATAATATATTTCAATATAATGAAGTTATTTTGAATCAAAATACTTCATTTTCAATTTTTCTATTAAAATACTATAGGTGAATTGTTCAATATAATAATTTGAAATAAGTCATGATTATGGTGAAATAATACTGTGAGCTGATGCATAGTACCTACTATGTGTAAGCATTTTTCATTCATAATGTGATACTTATTATCTTGCTAATTGAGTTGTCAGTCTTCCCCAGAATATCATCGACTTCCATATCACAGGAGCATTTGTTTAATCTAACTTTAATATATAGGTGTACATTTTAATTGTTTACTGTTTATGCTATCACTTAACGATCAAACTCCACAAAATACGTTACCATCAATTCGTCCGAATTGATTTCTCAGCTTCATAATACGTACATACAGTGTGTAAAAGCCAAATGAAATAAATTCATTATTTTGGTGACTGTACATATTTGAAAAAAATACCGAAACAAGTCGAATTGAAATTGCAATTTGACATTCGTCATTATAAAAATGCCACCCCTACCTTCAACCCCCTTCGAATGACAGGTACAACCCTCAATTTTTTAAAAGGGAAGTATAGGTTTGTTATATATCGTTTGAAAGGTCTCTTGAAGGTAGGGATAGCATTTTTTCGTTGAAGTAAGTCAAATTATGATTTAGATTTGATGTGTTCCGAGATTTTTTAAAAATATGTACAGTTACTGAAATAATGAATTTATTCCACTTAGCTTTTACACACTGTATAAATGACGCTCGTATGTGGAGCTTTGGATTTTCCTTCTCATTATTCCAAAAATTCAAGTTAACACCACTAATATTTTCCATAAATTCGGGTTTGCAACACTTCCGTCTCCTCTGGGTTGAACAAATAACACCTTCATTTCCATTTTAGCGTCTCCTACGTAGATCAAGAGCCTCTGTTCTATGTACACAGTAGACCTCACACATATACAACCTTCGGATTCCTACAAATACATTACATGGAAATTTTATTTCACCCCCTGTGATCAGAACATCGATGGAAGTATCCGTTGCAATTGGCTAGCCCGTAGGCGCTTCTGTGAAATAGACGAAACTATTTCATTATAATATATTTTCATATAAAAAAAAATAGTTCGTAGAAAATGCTCCGACTGTTCCTGCCTTTGATTTTGTTTAGGTACAACTTCAAATCATTTTGTGAAAGTAACTTTTTGTAATGATTCCTCTCATATAAATTCATTACCCTTTTTCTTGAGTGATATTCAGAAAACTGTTGTCAAGACCGTTGCTAAAAACAATGAATCATTCAAATATATTTGAGTGGGCGAGTGTGTTGAAATGTTTTTCCCTACAGAAGGCAATTTTCAGTAGTATAAATTAATGTGAGCTGAGGATTAACAAAGTATCATGCTTCAATGTGCGATTTCTAGAAAATATGAGAGTGTCCATAAATCAATTTGGAAAAAAAATATACGTCAAAGTGTATTTTCATTCCATATGATTCACTAATACATTAAGAACTAGTATCCATGAACTGAGCACACACGGAACACAGAACTAATAACCTGTTGAAGTTAATGATTTCCAAAACTTCCACAACAATAATATATTTCATTTTGGTTTCAGATTTATCCAGATGAAAATCATAGCCTCGGTGGAGTGAAAAAACATTTATATGAAAGTATGAGCAGCTTTCTGGATGATTGTTTCCGTAAGCAAGTACCTCCGGAGTACAAAGCAGGTCTGAGGAATTACTTGGACTAGAGTGTACAAACTTCTATAATTATAAATACTCAGAACTGTTTTCCATTAAAATGTTCTAATCTATTCAAAAAAATGAACCGAGAACAATTTTTACTCAAACAGTGCTTTGAAACATCCAAATAGCATGGATGTAGTGATGAAAGTGCCAAATTTTAAATATACGATTGATATATACGAAATAATCGTCTTGTAATGTCGAAAATTATAAAAAATCGGTATCAGAATAAGTGTCGATATGTACTCAGGAAATCAACCCCACAACATACAGAGGTTGAAATTGTTCCATTCGATATTTTATTCACGCAATAAGTACAAAAACTGATACATGCAAATTCAATCACGCTTCCTCTAACTATGTTTATTCGATAATTCATAAAGGCACTGTTCATATGCGTTACAAATTCACCAAATTCCATTCCATAATGTATTCGAAGGAATATATTAGTAAAAATGACATTTGACACAACATGAAAAGAATCAACAACATGTTTGCCTCTCAATCTAGGAAATAAAAAGCGCCTTTCACTAATCAGAGAAGGTGAAAAGTCAACAAACATCTGAATAAATCTCACATCATTTTGCCTTCGAATTTCATTTCTAGAAATATAAAAAAAAAGACAGCGTTTTGTGTCTTATTCACACGATAGAACAACTTATCAAAATACGAAATATATTTTTTTTCAGGTCAAGTGAGTTGAAGTCGAAGAACGACTCATTTCATTGTCATGTAAAAAAATCTCGAGACAAGATTTAAACGAGTCTCGAGGGTCATCGTGAGATAATTAACGAAATTCTGATGATCTGATGCCTAGTTTCATTGTCATCTCATTGTCAATCTCAATCATGGGATGAAAACACACCAATGCGAGTAGTTATACTAAAAAAATATAAGGCGAATAGCAACACCGCTTTATGGGAAATACTTTGTAAATCTGGAGGAAAAAGCTAAGCTTCGTTTCGCAAATTCTCCGTTAGACAGTGTTGCCAGATTTCTCCAGATCCACAAGATTTCATACACCATTCAGATGTCGCACGATACAGTGTATTGAAAATTAAAATGGATAATTTTTCGCGCTCGACCCAATACCATCCAACACTAAAGATGAAATTCAATTATTGTCACCCTCGTGTAGGTTGAATAATGTGATATATTTCCAAACTACCTGTTCGCTGTGTGTAAGCGTGTAAGCAGCCGAACGCCGTGATTTTGTGGTTAATTTAAGACAGGTTTCGAAGTTGGATCACATTATTTTCTCTTTCAAACCTCACTGGAACTATTAAGATCTTGTCGAAATGCAGATTTACAGTTAAGCATTGAGAACAGTTCATTGCATGTATTCAAACGTTTCAATATGAAACAAACCAAATAAGCATAAGAGATAAAAAATAAGAGTTCAGGAAATAATTTTTGCTGCTTGTAACTATCCCATGAAGTTGAAGATCTGAATTTTGGGCAATGTTCTATTTATAATGTGACGCAAAAAAAATAAGGAATAACGAATGAAAAAATATTTATTATTCAGATCTATTCCATGTAGGGAAAACACTGAAAACGCTGAAGGAGTGAAATTGAATAACAGAATACATATTCGAAAAAGAAATATTTCAGGATTAAAAAAAATCTTGAGGTTTGATTATAATTTAAAAATTGTTGGTAGAGGCAACTGCTTTGATCGGTCGAATTCCTATAGGTTGTGTCTGTATTTCGTGGTCACGTATAACCAGAAAAATGTCACTATTGCCAACTGTACGTTCATGATCTTTACAGTATATGAAATTGGCGTATTAATGACTGAAAAGTAGGACTTTGGTCAAAAATAAATTTCTCCACTCACCATAGCCAAATTCAACCGTATATTTCGGTTCGACTTTGAAATAAATGCGAATTTATTATCTGCTAACCTCATGCTGGATGGATGTTTGTGAGGTACCCAAAACAGATGCATAGAGTCAGCACATTTTATTTCACAGGAGAACAGAATTTTCACTATTATAACAAAAACTGATCTCAACATTTTTTCTTTGGAACCCCATTTAAAATATTAAGACCATATCGGAATGCAAAGTTTGGGGTTGAAAATAATTAGCGATGAGTATAGACAAGAGTTCATTGCTTGTATCAAATTGTTCAACATGAAACAAATTGATAAAGCATAAGTTCAGAAAATTAATTCTTGGTGTTTGTAACAATCCAATTCAGATATATTTATATGAGGAAAACACTGGAAGAGTGAAAATGAATCACAGAATACATATTAGAGAAGGAAATATTCAAGTATTTGGAAAAATCTTGAGGTTTGGTTAGAATTTAGAAACTGTCGGAAGAGCCAACTGCTTTGGTCGACCAATTTTCTATAGCTCGTGTCTGTCATTTGTGGACACGTATAACAAGGAACCTGTCGCTTTTTGCTCATTGCACGTCAACACATGCCATTTTACAGAAGAACAGACTGATATTTCTAACGCATATGCATGTCTAACATAAAGTTCCACTTGTTTAATGATAATTCAAAATGCTACTTTATATTTTTCTCGAAATATCATGGCATTACAAATTTGAATGAATAAAGTAGATGATATTGACGTTACTTCAACCAAAACGTAGATATGCTCTCACTTTGGCCTCGTTTTCCCCTACACGTTGGCAAGATCTGACGGTGAAGTTTGGTTTGACCTTGAAACAGAAGTTATTCTCTTCCAATGTCATGCTGGACGGAGATTTATAGATGTGTATCGTCAACACTTGACATTTGAGGGAAAAACAGACTGATATCTCACACATAAGCATGCCTTGCATGAACTTCTACATGCCTGAATACGATGTAATAATTTGAAATACCACAATACATTTTTTTGAATCATAATTCATTACATATTTGAAGCAATATTGATGCGACGTTAACAGAAAAGTAGGTATGTCCTCACTTTGGTCTGTTTCTCCCTCCACTATGGCAAAATCTGTCAGTAAAGTTTGGTTCAACCTTGAAACAGAATAGGAGGTCACTTACCGCCAACGTCATGTTGGACGGAGATTTGTTAAATTTCCGAAACACATGCCATTTCGCAGTAGAATAGACTGCTATTCGTCACACATGCATAAGCTCACCTCACAAGAATTGTCGCATATTGCAGTACAATATAGTTATACAAAAAACAAGATATGAGAGTGAAGTGTGCTTTGACTGTGAAATCAAATACAAGTTCATTTTCTGCGAACGTCATGCTGAGAGAGGTTTGAAAATTATCTGAAACAAATTTTACAATTAACAGTGGAACAGACACATAGTTTTCACACCTACATACATTTTCCCCATAAACTTTCGCATGACTCAATACATATGTTTCAATTAAAAATATAATACTATATTTCTTTGAAACCTAGTTTTATCCAAAGTTCATACCAATATAGCCTATGACATGAGCGTGTTTTCAGTAGAAAAGTTGGTAATTGCACTTTGACCTGAAAACTGATTCCTCCATTCCACCATTTCATGATATGACCTGGAAGTTAGGTTTGATCCTAAACTTGGAAACAAGGTCATTTTCTATCAATGTTCTGTTAGCCGGTTGTGTTAGGTCCCAAATAATACATGATGAATATATTTTTCGCACATACACACGCATACCTCATACCAACTTTTACATGTTGTAGTATGGTATATCAATTCAAAGTGCAACACTAGGAGTTCAATACAAACTCGCATTCAATTTTGATACATGAGATGGAATTTGACAAGTTATCAATACCATAGATCAGTGTAGGCTGAAGAATGCGAACACGAGTATCTCAAAGAACTTCTTGCAGTTCAATTCATTCAATATGAAGTTATGTGCTATTCCTTCTTGATTTTTCTATTCATTCAATCACTATTGCCTTCACGTGCCACATGAATAAGATACAATAATACAATTCGATGCTATACAACGTGGCGCTAATAGTGTGATGAACATTTCTTTCAACATTTTACTATTGTTCCTGTAAATATAGTATTCCAGACTGATATATTGTGATAGAAATTCATCTCCTTTCTGACATACTATTCATATTTGATCACATTACTTCTAACGCAAAGTTTTTCCGCTAGGTGGTGCTATATCTGATTCAACTGATTGAGGAATATTTCCTGACTATATAATATAAGCGTTCTACTTCGATCTATCAGTTATTGAGTTATTGTTGAACCTGATTCTGCAATTTTGAGAAAAATGTTTGCTGATGTTGAATATATTGCATCTATCCTCAACCTAATAGAGGATAGATACGAGGAGTAAACAGTAAAGAATGGAGTTGAAGAGTGTTGAGGCTTCTGGAAGAATAAAAAAAGTGCTTGAAAATACTACTACTATGACTGGAAAACAGAATCTACTAGCATACTTGACCAATATTAAAACATTAAGAACCATATGAAATTTGAGATGAAGAAAAGAGCAGGTCTGATTACCCGAAAAGAAACTGCCTCTAATCCAGTACATTGGGATGATTTCGTATCGGCTTTCAATTCCTGTATCTGGACTTGAGTGATCAGTAATCTCAAACATAAGGATCCCACCCCATTCTTGATTCAATGTAAGACCCTTTTTGTGAGATGAATTCAAAATGCATTGGAAAAGAATGCATTTTTTAAGGTTAATATGATATTTGGTGGAGCCATAATGGAAAAAATATTTTTGCCATAGATGTTTTCACTATTTTTCCATGCAAGCTGAGACAAAAGAGTGCTTACTGAAATTATCCATGGAGGGATAGCATATCTTTGGGTTCAAAAATTTTTAAAATAAAATTACATCGCCTCTTGTCATATATGCCGATCTTGAAAGTGTATTGGTATCTACGCAGGATGAAAATAAATGTCAATGCTCTCATGATGATTCGCTAATTATTTCGAACGATTTGTTTCGAGACTTTTTAAAAAAACTTTATTTGAACATTCAAAGCAAATGACTACAATTGAATGAATGACATTATAAAACAAGATGTATAAATAAGTTTTCAAACGACGCCATGCTGAGTCAGCGGCTGGATCGGCTAACGACCTGGTCTGGGAAGATGCATTGTAACGTTATATCGGTGTAGTATCATTTCCTGATATAACTCCTTCCTCCTCAGATTTCGACTTCGGGCTGGAACAAGACTGAAGGCAAATTTCCGGGTTCTTTTTCTTCAAATTTCACTTTCAATCCGGAGTTTGGTTTCTTCCGTGCATTTTGAATTTGCCTGAAGGTGTAATAGGCCAAAACAAGCAAAATAATGCAGATTATTGTCCATAGAATCCAATTGGTTGATTGGTAATAATCGGTGTCTTCTATTGATAATTGATTTGTTGCATCGATATGTCTCTGAAGTTGATGGATATCTTCCAGCGGA
>WOGR01009392.1:0-11367 GCA_015342045.1 Leptinotarsa lineolata | reverse complement strand
CTTCACATTCATAAACATAAAGACATATTCACAACCAGTTCGGATTTCCATACTTACAATACAAGAACAAAAAACATTTTACTTGAGCCTCGATATCATCTAGATAAATCGGCTAGGAATTCTCCCAATATTAAACTTTATTATAAATTGACTGTGAAGACATGACATCTTGACATCTTGTACAATACGGTTTTTACTCTGTCAATGAATATCTGATTAATGATTACTGTATACAGCCAGCTAGTCTAGACATTAAGGTCTAACCCTCTCATTTATTTATATATACATGTATATGTGAAAATTTTGTGCGTTGTAATGTTATACAAATAGCTGAATTTATGCCATAAGTATACTTGTTTTTTTTTTAAATTTAATTAGATTAGTATTTATATTTTTAAATATTTTATTGTAACCTAGTGCTAAGGAAATGATTTGCTATAAATGTATCTTTGTAAAATAAACATCTATCTATCTGCGGAATGAAATTGATATTTTTGAAGTGGGATACAAATGCAAACGGACTCGTAAACAACCTAAAATCAATTATCTGAATTTGAATAATTAGAAAATATTTAAAATTCAACTCGATTGAAAACTGTATACTTGGCTCTGATTGAATCACTTACATATACTATAATGTAGTATAGCAGGGTGGGGAGAAATCTATAGAACCCATCTCAAACAATTGGAAATGATCCAGAAATATTTTTCGAAAATATGAATGAATAAAAAATCCACCTTGTGTATAAGGATTCTTTTACACTTGATTTGAGGCAGTCATATGTCTTTGAATTCCTCACTAGATAGCACCTGCCAAGAAAAGGATCAGAAACTATCAAACATACGCATAAAACCCTAATATTGAAAAAAGCACAGAAAAAAATTGGTACCAAATTTACTATTGATATAGTTCATAACGTGATTTTCGATTTGAGCTGAGGCACTGAATATTTCATAAACGTAAAAGCATTTATCATATGGTTACTATCTATGTTTGATTACTCTGATGAGCTGCTAAACAATATCAGCAAAAGTTCAGAGATTTCAGAATCTCACACTAATTGAAAGATATTAGTTTGCTGAACATGGAAAAAAAGGAGATTCCTTTATTCACCATGTTTGTATGTGAACGTTATTCAGTTTGAAGCGCAACCCTATTTGTTGAACAAAATTAAATGAAAAACGGATGTCCGCACAAGGGAGGAATCATAGAGGAGAGTAATTACCTCCCTCCCCAATATCAAGATTCAATACTAAAATAAAAGGTAGAACCTAAACCTCTTACGTATAATAGATCCAAAACAAACACTGTTCCCCATTACCAGAGCTGAAACACTCTCGTCAACGCACGTTTCATTTCACCAACCAAGTTGGGGTCTTCAGGAGAAGAAGAACAGTAATTCCTTACTCTAGAGCTGTTCTCTGTTCATATCTAACAGGTACGAATTTGCAGGAAATTGTCCCGTGAAAGTTCCTGCTGATATCAACAGAGCAATTTATTTGAAGATAAAGAATGGACTGTCATGCCAAACTTTGCGTTTCCCAGACTTTTGAAACCATCCAAAAATATATAGTCATGTGCAGATCTCAACAATTTCAAACAGTTTTCATTAAAGTAATTCAATAGGTCGCTTTGTTTAACCGATGTATTTTTTCAGCGTTCTCACAGTTCCAACACATTGTCATTAGCGTTACCTATCATTTATTAGAGTGAGGCAGAAGCAAGACAACTTTTTCGATCAACTTAGAAAATTCGATGTAATCCGTTACTATATCTTAATTCATATGGAAGAAAAATGAAGTCTGAAATATTGCCTTTCAGAGAAGTCGTATATTTACGAAAATTCTCCCTAAATTTCCGTTTCCTAATTAACTTATTATCAATATTTCATAGACACCCAGTGCTTTCTGCTATGTCTCTGATAATATTTTTCTCAATATCTTATCTTTCTTTACTTATGCCTAAGAAATTTTATTTCTGCTATTTTTTGTTGCAGACAATGATGTGAGCAATCAGGAGTATACGAGGTCTGTTGGAATAAGGTGAATGTTCAAATTGCGCGGGCAAGGTAATTTTTTTAATTTTTTTGTTGGCACACTCGTTTCGAATATATATTCACAGTTTCAGCTGTTTTGCATGTTTAGGTTGTAGGTGAGAGGCATAAAAGTTAGAAGTGTTTGCGTGCTCGACGTTTCTCGGTTATCGAAAATAAAGAGGATCGAAGAATTTGTGAAAAATTTAATTAAGTGCTCAAAAATACTTGAATGACGTGAATAACGATGCTTGCCTTAGACGCCCCAGACCATCAACAACTAATGAAAATGTTAAGTGAAGAAAATTGTTGTGGAGAATCTTCGAATCACTATTGGAGAAGTTGCTGAGGATGTTGGCATATCGGTTAGCTTATGCCATGCAGTTTTCTCGAATATTTTGGGCATGAAGCGTGTGGCAGCGATGTTTGTTACAAAATTGTTGAATTTTGACCAAAAAAAAAACTGTCGCATGATCATCGCTTAGCATTTGTTGAATGACGTCAACAGCGATCCAGATTTGTTTGGAAGGGTCATATTTGGTGACAAATCATCACGATAATGCACATGCTCACTTGTAAAAAGCTTGTTCGTGAATTTTTGGCCAAAAACAATATTGTAATCATGCTTCAGCTACCATATTTACCAGATTTGCCCCCCTGTGACTTTTCTTGTTCCCAAGATTGAAGACACCTATAGAAGGACAAAGTTTTTCGACGACTGAGAAGATAAAAACCGAATCGGTGAGAGAGCTCGAAGACATATCAAAATGTTCATATCATAACAGCTTCGAAGATTGGAAAAAAACGTTGGCACAGGTGTATTGTATCTGAGGGGAACCACTTTGAATAGGACAAAATATAAATTGATGAATGGATGAATTGATGAATGAATAAATATTTTTTGAGAAAAATGAAAATTCACCTAATTTTTAACAGACCTCGTATATAGGAGTACTGGTATTTTTTCTATAGACCCTGATTACTTTTAATCACTAAGACATCCGAGAATGATGATTCCTCGTTGTTTTCAACGAGAAGTACTTTTATTTTTTCTTTAGACCCTGATTACTTTTGATCACTAAGACGGTCAAGAATGGTGACTCCTCTTTGTTTTAAATTTCATTTGTAAACTTAATTTTCAGGGATCTGCTGTTGAGAGTAGAAACAAAGTCTTTTACCTTATATTTTCTCTCTGTCAAAAATCGCAAATATATCATCTGCATTTCGGATCCAACTACATAGAAAGTCATCTTTTGCTCCTAATTCATATTTGCTCATGAGCAGATCAGCTATAATGGGAGATAGTGAGTTTCTCATTGTCGTGCCTTCTTGCTGTCTGTAGAAATAGTTTTGAACTGAAAGCACTTCTCTCTTGCGGATTTTTGTTAGTTGTATGTGATCTTCGATTACTTCTCCACTGGTACCATTGGCTCTTAGAATATCCCTCAAATATTTGATAGTTTTGGAAATAACGATGATTACATCGAATGATACTAATATCTTTCCATCTCGCAACTTCACATCTTTAATTTTGTCTATGAATTCATGTATATTGAAAAAAACAAACTAAGTTGTGAGATTGAGGAAGTTTCAAACTATTTCTTCAGCCATTTAGCAATTGTGTAGGGGTACTTATGGCGGAGATAATTGGTCGTACCGATTCACTACATTTGTGAATTTTTGGTAGACCACATTAATTTTTTGAACTGTAGGAGCAGGAACCTGTAGACTTCTGTTCAAAGTCGGTGCGATCGATGTCAACTTGGTTGGTGAAACGCGCGTCATATGGAGTGTTGCAGTTCTGGCATTTGTGAACAGTCTTTGTTTTGAACATTCAATGCATTTCAAATGAGTATTGTAATATATACAATTACATTATTCCCCCTGAAAATTACCCCCTCCCGAAATTCAGAAATTACTCCCCTCCTCCTACATTTTCATTTGAATCTGCCCTTTTGTCCACAAGGTCAATGTAAGGTTCACAGGAACACTCAACATCTTTCTTCTGTACTGAATATTTCAAACGATCTTTCAGCTACCAAATCTGTTACGTTTATTTTGATTCACGTCGAAGTATATTTTTTTTACAATATAATTTAAAAGCAATTCAGGTCTTATTTATTTTCAATTCAATGACTATATAAAATATAGTCAATTTTTTATTTCGAAAATTTTTCAATACTCATTTGTTATAATTCAGTTCATCACCTTGATATGATTTTGGGAATGTGCTTTATTAGTATAGGCACCGTATAGAAGTAAACAACAAGTAAGTTCACTCCTGATCAGCGTCTTTGATGTAACGTGTCAAGATTTCATTTTTTTCGGGCTGTAGCGGCGTGTAGTGCGGTAGGAGGGTGCAGGCTAGAACTATTCTTGGCTCCCTTGCTCTCACGCCTTAGATACATCGGCTGAGCCCAGAATAAGAGATGGGGATCTTATCCCAAATATGGCGGAGAGTGAATTTACTTGTTTTTACTTCTATACGGTGGTATAGGTGCTTCGTGGAATTGTTGAGGTGTACTGGATTAACAATCGTTTCTGGTTGAATCAGGAACAATTGAACTTCCCCTTTTATCATGGCTTATACGTTTTTTTGGTTTGGCTTGGATGTTCAGTTATTCAGCTAGTTGCATATTTGACACTGAATCAGTGAGTTTTATTCCAATAGGTATATATAAATTTGAAATGTATTCTTGATGATAATAAAGACGATTATTATTTTCATTTCTATTATTCAGGGTTAGAATTACTCCAACATTTTTTTCAGGAGACCGACTATCACATCTTTCCAGAAATGAAAAAAGTCTGGAATATACGAAGTTTTGATATGAACTATAGCAGCCTAGAGTTGTGAAAAGAAATTTTTCTTTGAAAGGTCAGCGTAATTTATTCATATAATGTTTGAATCCAAACAGACCAATCTAGTCTAATTACATGGATAGAATATATACACTATTTGATGTAAAATAATATTATTATTATCATCATAACGTGCATTAGGAATCACACGGATTATCAATCACACATTAAAAGGTAAGACCTCGTTAGTCTTCAGCTCGCACAAGTTTTGACTTCTATACATCATTGTAGGGGATCAAAAAATTATATGTCCCGGGCTTCTCACTTATGAATATTATCAATTGTGAAAAATATTCAGGAGATGATTCTGAATGACACGCCGAGAGGTACCTTGTGGTAACGTCCAATCTTAATGAGTGAATTGATATTGTTGGCTAGTCGAGGCATGGCTACAAAGGGATTCTAAATACGTAATACTAAGGGAACATTGAACATAACAGAGCAGACGAGTGCGATGAGCAGACACATGAAATGGTATTCAAGATATTATCAATGGTGACTTGATTTTATTATTTATAACATCATAAAGAAAAAACATCATTTTCAGGTTTCGTCTTTTTTGCAGAGACAACATTTTCAATTTTTCTCGAAGATAAGTAGATATGACTTTACCCTAGTCACACAGTAGATGATTATAAATGTATTCAATCGTGTTAGGAATCACACGTTAAAAGGTTAGACCTCGTTAATCCTTAGCTCGCACAAGTTTCTCAACTTCTGAGAGTTGTCGTTCATATGGGGGCGACAGCTGATTAACGGAAAAACAGATATTAAACAGAAGACGAGAGTATAATGAATGATAAAATGATTTCATTTAAAATTTTGTTTACCTCTGCAGTACACTGATAAATAATTGTTCAATACATCCTTGTAAATGAACACCAATCCATTTCGGCGCTGTCTATACAGCAGTCAATAAAGCTGAAACTATGCGGATCATTCATCTACAGATGCTGGCTAGAACTCGAATTATCTAAGTTTGTTCTACTAGCTACGTTAAATAACATTGTGAGATAGTTGTTCGGGACAATATCATTCGGGACTGGAGGCGTGTTGATGTTGTTAAGGTTTCATAGTTTAATTTATCATTTAACTTCACAATGTGATGGAGCAGAATTAGAGAATTCAATAGAATGAGAACTATGGGTATATGATGAATGACTGATGTAGAGCATATCTTAAAAAAACAAAGCAGTGTCAAAACTTTATATGTTTTTTTGTTAGTTTATATGTTAATACATTTGAAAAAAAAATTCAAAATTAAATTTGTTCATGATTGATTGTTTGCAATTGTTGGTGTAACAAAGATATATCCATGAATGTGTCATACATATAAATATTATGGAGATATGAAGTTTGTTGTATATCGTTTAATATACCAGGAGTACCCACCTAAAAATCTTGCAAATTGATAGGTAGCGAATGTGAGGTACACCCCAAACTTTGGTCAAAGCTGTATTTTTGTGTTATTTTTTGAATTTCATAGCCATGTTCAATGAAAATAGCGAACTTCTGTCAAAAGTTCGCTGTCAACGTTTTCTGCTTCTGTGGGTGTATAGACTGTATCTGACGTCGTTCATTTTATTGCATGTTGTTTGTAAATAAACAGGGTGATGAAGATGTTGTTGTACATTGAGTCATTCAATTATTTATGTAGTAAGAAATTTGAAATTTAGAACGGAGGTATATCTCACTGGAGATGATATTTCCGATGGAAAAACAATTGAAAACCTATTCAAGTTCAATAGGAAATTGACCCAAGTTGTGAATTTTTAATAAAACTCTCAACATTTTTATGACTATTGTACAGAATATAAAACGATAACTCTTAAGGATATAACTCCAGTTAACACTTCCATTCAAGATGATGGCAAAGTAGCTATTTTCTTCAAAGTCATAATGTGGTATTATGACGTTATCTGACTTTACCCACTACTTGTAGTGAGGAAATGAAGAAAAAGTTTGTTTAGATGTTGAACAAATATTCTAAACTCAATTTCATTGAGTTTGAAAAAACATTTTTGACTTCCTCTTGTACTACAAAATCTGTCAATGAAACTATGCGGCAAAACAAGCTTCGAAACTTCAATTTTTTCACAATTCTGACGACAAGGGTTAATTTTTGTCTCCGAAAGTTGAGTAACAAAAGTCTTGCCTTTTTTTTCACAGGCGCAAATTATAAAATATGACAAGTTACTGATAGGTAGAATATTTTTCTCAATAAAAACTATTTCGAATTCACACATTTTTTACTTTTTTAAATTGTGGAAAGTCAAATTACCCAAGAAGGTCTGTGATAAACACTGATTTCCCCCACAAAAAATGACTTTTGTTCAATATTCTTAAAATTATAAAGTTAATAAATACGCATACGTTAAAGGGTGACAATTAATTTCGAAAAAAAAAACTAAATTCATAGTTCAAAGTCTAAACTCAACAAAACTCCGAGTTCGAAGTCAAAATTTAACAAAATCGTCATCATAAAATTCCGAGATGAAACTGTAAATTTTGAAGTTCGAATTGAAAATCTCAAACTGAAATTTACTCTTTGAAGTTCGCTATTTTCAGAAGTTATGAAGCAAATCCAAAAGTTCACTAAACGGAAGCATTCCTTAATTAGTATTCCTATTTATAGAAGATATTAACGAAAACAAAATCAGGTCCGGTAGGCCGTGGTCAAATGGAAGTTGTAGTACCAGACGTTGCGTCTGTTACTACGGTATGTACGTTGACTGTTAGGACAAAAGGTATATTTTGACATTCGTCTGTTGTTGTATTACATATTCCATTCAAGCACGGCCTACTAGTCCGGATTTTTTTCTGTAATAGTGACTCCGGCCGTCAAAGCCTAAATTCTCATATTCGAAATGAATTTTTATTTTTATTTTGGGAAGATAAACGCTTTGCTTTCCAAAGATTCACAATGAGATTGTTAAATTTTTGACAATTTTATTGAGGCATCTATTCATAGAAAATCATTACCATAAGATCGCAACTTTTTTTGACAGACTGAATTTTTCCTAATGGAGATAATAGTAATGATATTCAAACACAGCCAACTTGGCATTATTCAGTTTGTATATTTCAAAACTGGTTCAAAAATGTAATATCCAGGATCAAAAGTATTTCTAGTTTATCCATCCTCTAAAATTCCAATGATGTATGATTCCTTGTTTTTCTCAGAACGACAGGAACTCGAGACAACAAGAACTGAGGAACAAATAAACAGTAAAAAAGTCAAGTGGATATGACGCAACATTGCAAGGATATTGCCATTGTGGACAAAGTCAAATTGTAGTAAACCCGGAGTTTAGGAGTTACGACTTGATGTTATCTCCAAGATGCGAATTTTCAACATAGGCGTATCGAGAAAGAAGATTTATTTGGGAATTTAGACTTTCATGGATCTCATAATGAAACCGAGTATACAAAATTCAGATTCATAATTGTAATGTGGAGGAAGAGCTCTAAAATATTAGGATGTCTGAGAAGTTTTGTCCGTTTCAATGTCATGTGTTTTTGTAACTCCATATCTCAATAAATATTGTTTCTACTGTATCGTGGTGCATACTGATCGATAGGCAATTTTGTACTCTATACATTGATGCTGTTCATTTGTTTTTAAATTTCAATTTTTGCCTCTTTTCAGATTTTTACTATATGATATCGTTAAGCGATTTTTGGCAAAGTTTTCTCTACGAATTCAAATTGAACCAAAGCGCAGCTGAAACAGAGAAAAAATTAGCCAGGCGTTGGCAATGATAGTTTAATGAACGTAATATTCCACGTTGGCCTGAATTACTGTTGGTCGTGATCGACCTACAGTAATTCAGGACGAGGATTTGAAGACCCAGGTGGAGACTGACGATGCGTCAGATAGCGGAGGAAGTGGGCTCCAGCTCCCATTCGGTTTCTGATGGTTTAAAACATATTGGATAGGTCAAAAAGCTCGGAAACTGGCTGCTCCACGATTTGAACAATCGACAGAATTTGTCACGTTCCAAGGTCTGTTCTTCTTTGTTTTTGCGCAACCAAAACGATTTTGGGTCGGATCATCATGTGTGATGAAATATGGATCTTCTACATCCATTTGACATAACGGCAAGCACCCATAATAATTCATAAACCTAAAGTTAAAATATTCTAGTCCCCCCTTCAATAAGCTAAGCCTGAACTTAGCTAACATTGGTACCTTACTATATCACATTACCAAGTACCTACCTAAAAAGAGCCAAATTAAGAGTTTTGATTTTTTTATTGTTTTGGAAATAGAGGTTGAGATTTTAGGGAGAAAAATAAAGACTAAATTTTGTTGTTGAATGTTGTCTTTATTGTTACACATTTTTCAAAAACTGTTGAAAATTTTTCTTAATCAGATACGTTGAATCCGACCTTTGAGTCCAATATTTCTGAAACGTTTGGTTCCAGATATGACACTTCCACTCTGAAATCCGACCGCATGTCAAGCCGATTCCTTAACTTGTTTTTCATGAAGCACATGGAGGAAAATTCTTGTTCACACCGGTAGGTAATTGCAAACGGAAGTATTTTTTTTATTGCCTTCTCTTCAAGATTTTTGTAGTCCTTGCATGCTTTTCGCCAGAAGTCTGCAATTTTTTCACCATTAAAAATGCTTTTCATCGTACCACAGCTAGATATATCTACAAATTGATCTTGTTCTTCTTCGGTGAGGTCCTGGATTCTATTTATTTCTTGACAGCTGAAGAGATTTCGAATCCAACTGTCGCCAGGATCAGGTTCAGGAAAATATTAAAAGTGGAGCCCAGGCTACGTAGATGCTCAGCTACAATATTCTTTATCTGTTCAGCAAGACTCTTCTCTGAAGACTTCAGAAATTGTTTTGAAGTGGGAAATTTAGTAAATCACTCATTTTCAATCCGTGTCGCCCAGATCCGGCACTTTTCGACCATAGCACTAGTCTTGTCTTCAACTTTAAACATGTCCACATTGTGCCCTTGCAAACTTAAGTTTAACACATTCAAAATTTCAAACACATCAACTAAGTAGGCAGTTGAACAAAGCCAAGAAAAGTTTGTTAGAAAGTCTGCATACTTGGTGTCAAGACGGAAGACACGATCCTCATCTGTATGCTCAAAACACTTTGTCAAGATCCTACCTCATGAGAACCATTTTACTTCCGTATTAATAAGAAGCTCTTCATGCTCACTGCCAATTTCTTTGCACAACAAAGAAAATAATCTGGATTGCAGAGGTTGGGTTTTGATGTAATCAATAATTTAAACTACAGCAGTGAATGAATGAATGAATTCAGCAGTGTGTCCATTTCACCTCTGGGGCAACTTCTTTGGTACGAGCCTGAAGTCCTGTTCTGTTACCAGCCATTGATTTTGCTCCATCCGTAGACAATCCCATTCATTTTGTCCACGTAATATCATGTTCATTGAAAAAATTATTTAATGTAGTAAAAATATTTTCTGCAGTTGTGTGAAGTAGTTCGCACAAGACATGAAAATCTTCGAATATCTGGTCCGCCGAAGTGTGGGGGTCAAGAGACTCTGACAAGTTTGGTTCCAGAGGCACAATAAACCCTTGTGGGTTGCGGTGGAGGGTCGAATAGACCCACTCACTACTGACCTAACCTAACCTCCAGAGGCACTGATTTACTTACTTGAACATCTTCAACACCAAATGCATCCTCTTCCCTTTCATCTGGAGGCTTATCTCGTTTTAACGCCCAACTTTTCAACCAACGATCCATTTTCAATAACCATACGCGTATTGTAACTTTCCTCAAAAACTCTTCACAAATAACTCACCCTTAAACAACACGGTCTGTGACAGTACTAGCAATGAAGCAATGTTCACTTCACTTGTCGTCTGTAGAAAGACAGCGCGCGCATTCTGTAATTCTACAGAAAAACATCTAGTTACAGTGACGGCATTAGAGTTATCATTCGCTTAGTGCAAAAATTTAAAATCTATTACTGTGCCAGTGTACCAAAAACGTATATTTTTATGAATTCTAATGATGTTTTGCGGACCCCTCTGGCGTTGCTTGCGGACCCCCAGGGTTCCGCGTACCACCTGTTGGGAACTACTGCTCTACGACAACAGGATACGTTCAGGGCAGTGGTTGGTTACCCATGAGTAACCCAGGCACTTTCCAAAGGCGAAAAACCACCAAAAAACATGTTTACTGTATGGTGGTCAGCTGCAGGTGCGATTCAATATAACTCCCTGCAACTACGCCAGACCATCACAGCAGAGTGCTATTGTGAGCTGGCACTGCCTAACAATAAAATGATAATGATAATAATGATGCCGTGGACTTTTGAGTTTGGAGTGTCTACATGTCAGAATGGTACTGGATGTAGCCTGTTAAGTTGTCAGGAGTTCGAATTCCCCTCTCTGCATGGTCCGCGACCATGAGAGAGCAGGAATTGGAGCATTTCTTTTTAGGGCAGCTGCCCGAGCAGCTGATGAACTCGGT
>WOGR01009391.1:0-11367 GCA_015342045.1 Leptinotarsa lineolata | reverse complement strand
CAATATTGGATATACGGCAGAGAATAATAAATATTTGTAGAGATATTGACGTTACTGTGTTCGAAAATGTTCGGCGTGAAATATCGGATAGACTGTTCATATGTCAGCAAGTTCAAAGCAATCATTTCGAGCATCTACTGAACTGACCTCAAGCTTATGACCTCATATTATTTTGTTAAATGTCAATGTATTCAGGCAATTATTAAAAGTTCCGCCATTTTGTAGTGAGTGAAGATATTGACTTCATATTTTGAGATTGTGAAGTATTCGTCAGGAGCTTCAAAATGATGTGTCACAAGACTCCCTTTTTTATTAAATTTTTTTCCCAGATGGCGCCCAGTCGCCATTTAGTATTCATTATGTATGTATTCATGCATTAATTTCATTATCCCAAATTTTAATTCTTTGAGGTCACCCGTTCAAAAATTAAAAAGGGGGGTCATTAAAGAAATGCACTTTATAAAAATGTAAATATAGTCTTATCAATATCATTATTATTATTATTATGATGTCGGGGCTCACAATTCTTACAGGGAATTCTGACATTGATTCTCAAAAAAAATGAATGCTCAATCCACTCGGGAAAAAAAATATTGTCGATGCAAAAATCCACAAATAGTTTTTTCAAATACATTCGAGGGACTATCGCTTTTCTAACATTTCTGCCCAAGACTTTGAGGAATCATTTTCAACACAAGTAGTTGGTAATCTTCATCCCAAAGGATGAAATTGGGTAGCAGTGTACGATAAAAGATTTCAGGCTGTCATAAAAAACTTTTTATTGGACAAAAGCTATGTTTATCGAAAATTTTCAATGACAATCTCACAGGCCGTTTTTCAGGACATTTTCAAACTGAGTTTACTGCATTTGTTTGAAAATGTTACCGAATGAAACTGCAGTGACGTTAGTTACAAATACAAATGGTGTAGAAACAGTTTCATTTCTCATTTTTTGAAGAGTTGAGATTTTTAGGGCAGGTGTTTTTTCTCTTTGAATATTAGCATGCTATTGTAAAATTCCAAAACTGAGGGTAGGTCCTGTTCCCTACTGTACAAATATCTAATTTCGTTCTGGATATTACCAATATCGCTCCTAGAATTTGACGAACCTATTTGGACATCATACATGCAAATATATTCGACCCGCGAACGCCGTCATTTCCATATAATAAGATTTGTACACTTTTGAGCAGGTGTTTTGCTTTCGCAGGAATTACCGCGAAATCCTGCTAGCAGGGAGAAAACGGCGGATTTTTAAGCGGCGGCACCGGAAAGCGATACACCTGCAGATATTTTGTAATCACGACACCCTTGAATATTATATCAGACCGTTCTCGTATATTTCATGAATTTGTTACGTCGTGCCGTGGAAAACCCGATCGAGGGTTTCCATATTCGATATGTGGCAGAGGATTTGTTATGGAAGGTGGGGTTGAATCTGAGATACAAAAAGCTACTCTGTTCGAATTCAACATACTAACATAACATACTTTCAGGAACTCTTTCACTCAAAATCACGATTTGATTTCGTGTTCCCGAGAATTCTGTATTTCAAACCCAAAATACAGACAACTGACTTCAAAGAAAAGGGTATATTTCCGACAAAAACTTCTTCCTCGAATAGCAATAATGATATTATAATCTATTTATATCCTAATTATATCTTTATTCGTTATGCCATTTGATACTAATTTTATATAAGGTAAATAGTAATATTAATTCAAGGCCGTGCCCAGATTTTTGTTTCGGGGGGGTCTAAATAAAAAAACCTGCTAATTACCATTACATTGGCACGGGAAAAGCCCTCCACTGAAAAAACTGTACTAACATATTCGTTTTTAAAACTGAAAACCTCAAATTTCCAGTTCAGTGAATTCACAATATAAAATCAAGCCTTCTAGACTTCTTATGGGCAAATTTTATTATAACATCGTCAGTTGGGATGACTCCATCTCTGTGAATTGCCGTTAGGGCTAACCCGGTTTGACTTCTCTTGCCCACAAGGATTCCGTAGGTAGAGTTTTAGGCGCCTAAGTGTGGAAAATGACCTTTCCGGGGTGCACGTGCTTACTGGTAGAGTCGACAAGATGTGCAACAAAATATAAATGTTAGGATACAACTGCCTATTGCACTCGCCAACAGCCTCAATAGCGCAAGAAGGCCGGTCCGAAGGGCTTTTGCCTGCCAGAACAATTTCCATAGTTGAAATTTGCCTTTTGCCTCGTCTAGTTCCACAGAACCACGTACATCACTAGGTCCTCTCTTGGGAACGGCGTTTCTTTCTCAAAACAGGCTGTTGATATAAGCGGCAATCACTTTCTTGTGGTCAATAAACCTCATTTTGAGCTGGAAAGTAAAGTCTTCTAAGAGGGGAATTGCAACAATTATGCGGTAATATTGTTCTAAAATTGTTCATTCCGTTAACCAGCTGACGAACGTCAACCCTCAGAAGTCGAAACTTGTGCGAGCATTGGATTAACGAGGCCTTACCTTTTAACGTGCGATTACCCAGCACCCAAATACTTCATGTTGTCATCTTTTTTAATTATTGGACATGAACACTGCGTTGGGGTTCGACTGAGATACGTATGAACAGTGAGAATGTTATTGAAGGGTTGGTTGTTGTGAATACAATGAACTTAGTTTTTCCCACAGTCAGACTCAGGAGGCTCACATCCAGCCAGGAAACTACATATTTGAGCCCTGTTTTAGCTTTCTCATAGACTTCATCTCAGGAATCGCCTTCAAATTAAAGTACAGCACTTTTATCGTCTGCATAAAATATTATGCCATTGATATTATGAAATTGTTGATAGGTAGTGGATCGCTAAGGGTACTGTTTATTTTAGCCTTCTGATTTCTATTTTTTGAATAGGTCCAAAGTAATACATCTAATCCTACAGTTTCTAAACGGTCCAGAAGAATTTGATGGTTGACAGTATCAAAGGCTTCAGCCAAATCCAGAAATACTGCCAAACTTTTTTTTGCCAATGAAATTTTTCCTGACACTGTTAACCAATTGAAAGATTGCATCTTCCGTTGATAAATGTCCTGTGAAATCAAATTGACCTTCAAATATAATATAATTTTGCTCTAACAATTCAACTAGTCTATTTTTCAAGCACTTTTCAAAAATCTTGGCAAAGTTATTGATAATGGTTATTGGTCTGTAATTCGTTGCCAATTTTCTGTTACCTGATTTGAAAACTGGAGTTGTTATCGACTCCTAGAAAGCGGCTGGTATGTTTCCTTTCATGAAGCATAAATTGATGATATGATAGAGAGGACTCAAAAGAAGTAAATTATATCTTTTTGTAAACTGGACCGTTATGCTTTCAGGACCTGAAGAGCTGTTGTTTTTCAATGTAGATATTATCTTAATCACATCATTTTTTGACACTGGGTTTAGAAAAAGGGACTTTGCGATATTGAATTCGATTTTCGGTGTAATGCCATGTTTATAGATTCTATTTGCCATCTGCTGTCCTATATCTGCGAAAAAAGTATTAAAGTAGTTTGATTTTTTCTTATTATTAACAATTTTTTGTCCATTTTCATATGTAATGTTATACCTATCTTTCTGCTTCGTACCTCTGTTAGTCATTTCGTTTAAATTTTGCCAAATTTTTCGATAGTTCTGTTGGGCGTCGTGAATCTTATTAATATAGTGATTATTTTTATGAGTTTTCATCAAATTGTTGAAATAGTTTCTATAATTTTTATATTCTACATGTAGTTCTTCGGTATATCGTTCAATATTTTTTTCAGATTGTCCTTATATCCGATTGACCTAAGGTCATTCAGTGTTTCAATTTTTTTGCTATGCGTGATGGATATAGTTTGAGTGGACAATAGATTATAATTTTTTATTTTATCAATGAACAAGTTATAGGCCTGTGTTGGATCATCCGAAGTTAGAACGTCATCCCATTTTTCTTTTTCAAGAAATGTTTTCAATTTATTTTGAATTATAAGAATATTAGATGCTTTGACAGTGTCATTTGTGTTTGAGTTGTTTTTTGCTGACATAATTTTTTATGGAAAGCATAATCAAGTAGTTTTGCTCTAGCTATTGGTTTAGTGATTGGTATCATGAAAGTGATCCTTGCAGTTACTGAACATCATGGTAGGTACTTTGCGATATCTGAGTTGTTATTAATATTGACCTTAATTCCATTCTTTTTTGTGTAAACTTGTTCTTCAAAAGTCCACACCGCTCTTTCTCCAAATGCTGTCTTGGCGTCAAACAGAAGAGCTTTGCGCGTCTTAGTAAGGTTCTTAGCAACAAAAATTCTTTCATCTTTTAGTTTTCCAAGATTTTTATAACTAGCATTTTATGCTCAAATTAGTAAAATTTGAGTATAACTAGTCTGGCTTTATTTTGTTGTTGACCCTGTTTTCCCACCCTGAAGGCTGTTAGTATGTCTTCTTAATTCTGATTAAGAATCTACAGCAACCGTGAGTTTTAGTCTAATGTTCGGGTACCCCGTATATACAGATATTATTGATTTTTTCCAGTTGCTCGAAATACGGCATTTTTCATTTCAGACCATTTATCTTCGTATTCATACTTTTCACTGTATCTTCAAGTTTCTGCATTTTTTTATCGATTTTATCAGTGGTGGTTTTCGTTATTTTATTGATGAATTCCAGACTCGCGAATAATTCACTGATTGTTTCTTTGATGAGATTTTGTAATTCCAGTTAGCTCCTTGTGTTCAACATTTCTTTCGCGATTTTGTAACCACAGACACTTAACTAGACTGATTCCCGCAAATTTGATCATTTTTCAAGGTTTAACCATCAATTAACTCGTTTTAAGGCAGGATCAAATAACCCGTGACTATCTGCGAAACATTTACCTGATGTTCGTACCTGAATTAATTTCATAGATGCTCAGAAATTCATTAACTGCTTTCATTGTGAAGCAGTGACCTGACTCTAACGATGTTTTTTTTCGAACAGAAACGACGAGAAATAAATGTATAGCTGAATTTATTGTGTTAGTGGCTACTAAAACTGATGAGGCAATCAATGACGACTATTCGAAATATGACTTAATAAAACCGCTAATTGAAATTTTATTCATCAACTTGAAGAGCATTACTCAACTATTGTATCTACGATGTTCATCAAGTTTTAAAAATGTTATTTCATTTGGTAGAAGCAAATTACATTGTGTGTTTTTAATTTTACGCGACAAGAATCATTTCTTTGTTGAGGTGATACCTCGAGATTTGAAATTAAAATGACTCGTTCTAAGCTCACGAAAGTATAACTATTTCTGCAAAAAAATATGGGCAGTGGAGGTCAACCCTACAAGAGGTACAGGAAAAAATCAAAGTGGTGACTCCTCACCAAAGATTTGGCTCAAAAATTAGTCGATACTTTTTCAGAAATCATTGACATTCCTTATTCTTTCTTTTCATATTACTTGTAACAACAACTGTGTTCATTTACTGTTTACTAACGTTCTCAGCAGATTTCACCGTCTGGTGTTTAGTTTGATTTCTACTATAGTAGAATTGCCACCATATTGTTTGTTCAATATTTGTTCACACTCTGTTACTAAAAGAAAGTACGTTCGTTGGTGTAATTTAAAATTATCAAGTCATCTTGGAAATTTACATGAATTATTATGCCAATTATCGTATTCCAAAGTTCCTAGAGCAGCATTTCCCAAACTTTTTTGTCTGGGGACCCACCTTCATTGTGGAGTTTTTTTCGCGACCCATATATTAAATAATATTATTTATAATCATTATTACTAATAATATTTTTATTACTATTATCGTGAAAATTTACTATTGAAAAATACAACTCTAAAGGAAAATGGTAAATATGATATAATTGAAGACAAAATACAGTACGAAAAAATACTTTTAATTGAGAATATTGAATTTAAACAGATACAAAAAATGAAAACAAAGGACTTATATAATTAATGTGATTTGTGGAGCTGGTGCTTACGATTTACAAGAGATTCTATATCTGGGTTGAAAGTTGAAAGCTTCATAGGCAGCGCAGGTCACTTTCCACACGGAGCCTATTTCTATATTTATTTTTCAAATATACCAAAATGGAGAATACCCTCACACACAAATATGTGGTTGAAAACCTCATCAGCTCTTTTAAGGCTATGTTCGAAACTCTTTGCTCACGCTACGAGAATCCGTTGTCTGTGATATTATTGAAACTAGTTTTCGCGTTTTGAGCTTCCATTTTATTAGTGAACCGCTCTTCACACTGTATTTTGAACATAAACAGGGTGTTTCAAATTCGATTTCACCATTGGGATTTCGGAAACTATAAGAGATACGAAAATGGTTAAATTGGGGCAAAGTTGCGCATTTACCTGACCAACAATATGCCATTGACAAAGTTCAGAAATTCCGAGTATATCTGGAAAAAACAGAAATTTCGGAAAACGGTTTTTATTTTTTTCTGGTTTTATTTTTCGAATGATTCAAAAATTAATTGCAATTCCACATTGCCACTTTTCCCCTGCTACATAATGGTGTTTTCGGATTCGCCATCCGACGTTCCGTCTTCCAGCCACCATCATCAACTTTATTTTTTCTTATGGGCGCTAAATTGGATTACACTCAATGATATTTTGTTGTTGTACAAGTCATGGAATTTTTGGCGAAAAATGGCTTTTGCGAATGAAGAAAAAAAATATGATACAAATTCATTACGAATACGATAAAAACAGTGTTAGGACATCGGAAATGTATTTAAACTTGTATCCCAAAAGACGACAAGCACAACGAAAAGGATTTATAATTCTGTAGTGTAGTTAGAAGTTAAAATAAAACTTATGTCATGAGATATGTTCAATTTTCTTTACATTTCAACGGAAAAACAAAGTATCAAGTTTCCGCGACCCAAATTGCCCCCCCGACCCACTAGTGGCTCGCGACCCATAGTTTGGAAACCACTGTCCTAGAGGAATGTTAATAGGCAATAACGAATAGTCGAATTCATATTCAGCCGGTTTCTATTTGGAAATAAAATTTTTAATATTGGAATATCCATAGATAACAAAGATAGTACAAAAGGTTTTTTCAAAAAATAGTTTACGAACGTAATATCGTCTGTTATAAAGATTTTACAAAAAATTGTCATTAACTCAATCAAAATCTACGAAAAACAAAGCTACCTCCTAGGAGAACACAAACAGAAGTTTGATGACACAAAAATTATGCTATAAAAAAAATGAAACAATGTTTCTTGTTCTGAACCATTGATGATGTATACAGATGGAAATGTTATTCCACAGAGGTTTGAAGAAAGTTTGAAAATGATTGTTTCGTAAACCATGAGTTGAAGCTCTTTCACGAAGTTTTCATGAGATTTGTTCATGCAACGGGTTCCCGAAGTACACACGCTAAAATGTTTAAATATCAATGTCTCAAGATAATCATCCTCTTCTTTAGACTCAACTTGATATTTCGTTAAGTAACAGAATAATCTACTTATCTTTCTATTCGAACAGCTCGTTTCTTGACTTACGAGTGTGCTAACGTTAATCAATTCTCTGAAATGAAACATAAGTAGGTATATATGAATCGGGATGACCATTCGATTCCAGGTCTTTCAGCTCTCTCATGAAGGAAATGACCTAAGTCTTACTAGATTCAAGTACTATATTTCCAGTTTGTGAACGTAATGCATGGAAAAAAGATATCTTTCAAATATATACCCTTTGAGAAAGGGTTATGAAGTCTAGAAGCTTTTATAAAAAAAACATTTGTACCATACTCGAGTCGAGATGTCTAAGAAGAGTAGGTTTCTCCATTCAACTCTAATGACCGATAATGTCTCCATTGAAATTTGATTGATAAATCATAGCCCTTAGATCAATCGTGTTCAAAGTAAGCATGATTAGCAAACGTCCGTTCTTTGTCAATTTGACAACGTTACCTTAAACTTATGTATGTTATATTGATAACCTTTTTGAAGATGATAACTAAGAAATAATATATTTTATAGAAATTCGTAGAACCTAATCAGCAATAAGTATATTTGTTTGGCAATTTGTCATGCCATCAAATCAGAAACAAAAATCAAACTGTAGAGGAAATTTCGGTATTGAACTCTCTCGTCTAGCTTCTAAAGAACTACGTACTTATCCAGTACTACTACCGAGATGAAAAAATTACCAGTCAGCAATCTTATACCTATTTGGACAAAATTACAATGATGATTTACATAATAGGCTCTGCTTTGCATCGGTTGTTTGGAATCCGCAGTACCATATAAATATAGATCGTATTGAGAGAGTCCAAAACAAATTTCTTCGCTACATTAGTCATAAATTAAATTTTCAAATTACCAATAGCGATTACAGTCCCATTATGCGCCAATAAAATATTATGCCTATGAAGGATAGAAGAACTGTTACGGAACGTCTCATGATTTTCAAGTTGATGAAAGCTTTATTCCAAAATAGAGTTCAATGTTCAGGGTAGAAAGTTGAGGCGTACAGAATTCTTTAAGTTAACTTGCACAAGGACAAATGCTGCTCAAAATTCACCACTTCATAGAATGCTTAAAACCTTCAACGAAATTTGCTATAATATTCAATATTTTGAAATCTCTTCAGACTGTTTCAAACGAAGGATGAAAAAAATTCTCATTGATAAGTTGTGATCATTTCTGTAGTCTCTGTCACTCTTATGAGAATTATATTATTCTTCGATTGTTCAATGTAATTTAAAAAAAATAAAACACTTCCATTCTTTTTTCTCAAAGCCCACTTAAACTAAAATCAAACGGATCTGTTTGTAAACCCTATATTGGTAAATAAATAAATAAATAAATGAATATCGTAGTACCTATGTTACAGTATCCTTCACCATTCAAATTTTCATCATAGATGTACAAACACAGAATCTTTTTGTGATTTATAGAACAACAACCGTTAAAACTTCAACTTTCTTGGAATTGTCAGTTATGGGTAAGGTATGAATTCTCATCAGCCCAAAAATAAGTATAATAACAATTGAATAATCCGTTTTTGGTAAACTTAGCTCTATCACTCCATTTGAATTTTTAGGAAAATGTGGATCTCCCAGACCTTTTATCTCTCTTTTGGGATACATGGTATGGTTATCCACCTGTACATTTAATACCTAAAATACTGTAAATTCTATTTCACTTACTTTTTTATCTGCAGAATCTTTCTCAACCTTCATTTTGGGTAAGTCGTCACAATTTTACGGGCAGAAATGCTTCTCTATTTCTGATTTCGAATAAATGATTCGTTTCTTTTTTGCAGGCTAGAGGTCCTACTAAAACAAAAAAACATATGCTCCAAAAGACAAAGCTTGCATCTGAAAGTCATAAAATTAATTTTTATCGCGGCACTTGATTCCGGCATAAGCGTGAACTGGAATTTTAATTTTTTTGATTCTATTTGGAATGAGTGAGCATTTTATTACAATTTAAAGCGCGACCAGAAAATCTAACTCGAATTTAAAATACAGAGGAATTGCAGTTTCATATAATCAGGTGCCAGAAATAAAACCAAGTAGAGTTTGACATATTCCCGGATGTTATGAAAATAATCCTTCACTCTTGTTAGCATTACCGTCAAAGAAATTCGCTTCTCTATCAAAAATAATAAGTGACAAATCCCTAAATTTTCTCAATTTCCACCTTACATTTATATATAAAAAAATAAGATAGGCAACACGACTGGTTATTCGTTTTCCATAACCCAATAACTGAAATAAATAGTAAACTAAATAAACTAGTAGCTGAAATAAGCAATTAGCTAAGTAAGCAATAAACTATCTAAGCAGGTAGATATAAACAGGCTATAAGCGTATCTGATAAGCCTTCGGCTTAAAAAATATAAACAAACTGCGAATAACAAGTCTTGATTTTTAAAACTGGCGTGCATTCTTTGAGTTTCGATTCCTTGTGCAGTTCCCTTACAGGACAACCAGTATACTTCTCGGTGGGGACACCCTGTATGCAGGATCCTCAGGTAACTCCGTACTAAGTTTAATCTTCATATACGTAATGATGGTGTCCCTGTAAAGTGTCCAGTGTGAATCACCCTGCAGCTCGAGTAGCTTCGGTTGCAAAAGTTTGGTGAATAAAGGTTCCACGAAAACTCTGTGAGATTAGGAGAGTTAAAATCTATACAATTTCATTGCAATGCTTTGAGTGAACATAGTTTCCAAAGTTTTCAAAAGGAAAACTGTATTTATTAAAATGGGCATGTGAAACATACATACGGGACAAAACTATTCTAATATACTATGTAGGAATCAGGTCAACATACATTTAAGTAATCAAATTACTATCGTATAAACTATCTATGTCTACAAATCTTCATCTTACAATGAAAATATTGTTCTTGAAATCAAAACCGTTTCAGGAAGTTTCCCAAATATGCTTGGCAACGTTGTAAATTCGGTACCATCTCTTCCTGATAGAAATCAGTTCATTAGCCGACTACTACCGAAACCGTAAAAGATCTACTACTTCCGCAGAAATAGCTTTAGCGCGAAAAATGAACATTACAACATTGCATATTCTACACGAGCGATTTGCGGCCATGGTCATCTCATGTGGAGGTGATGTGAACTGGCCACCGATATCGTGCGATTTGACTCCGACAGACTTTTTCTTGTGGAGTTTATTTAAGTTGCAGGTGTACGCGAATGAGCCACAAACCACAGCGGTCCTCAAAGTCAACATAACCCATGCCATCGGTCAAACTCAGCCTGATTTGACCGCCAGTCATAAAAAATTTGACGTTTCGGATGCGCTCCACCCAGAGGAGCCGTGGCGGACATTAGAATGATGGTATATTCCACACATAATGGCATCAGTTGGTCTATCAAACGGATAAAAATTGTTGATGATATCTCAAACACACTTTGTGTCATTACAGGGCTTTTCATGATGAGCGTTAATCAGCCGTTTCTGGCAAACTATTCAACGGAACAACCTGAAAATTCCACAGTATGCATAAGTCAATATGACCTACATGCCTAAAATATTTAATACGAAGTGGCGTTGTCGCTTCTACTATAAAGTAGCGGCTTCTTTGATTTTCCAAATGAAACACCCCATATATAATATCAAATCATGATTCATTATCACTTTTTCAACAAATTCATATACTATTTCCCTATACCTATCTATCACCGTTTAGAAGATATAAATTAATTTCGATATTTTTTTACCAAACATGAACTTTTATTATAAATGCTGATAATCTTGAACTCTCTTGCACTAATACGATCAAATTTGGAATGGAGTGGAGTGATACTATGAGAATCTTCACTCCGAGTCATATTTTGATTTGTCTCATACAGGGTCTTCAAAAAATGCAGATACTTTGAT